>JBBPBS010000964.1:0-10780 GCA_037974835.1 Cicer judaicum | reverse complement strand
ATGACACAAAAACACCTATTGGATGCACAAGATTGGTTAGAAACCCTATTTGGACAAGATTAATTGTAGGGAGGACGAAAAGGACCTAAATGTTCATCCAATGGCACATAAACACCTATTGGATGCACAAGATTTGTTAAAAACCCTAATTGGACAAGAATAAGCCTAGGGAGGACGAAAATGACCTAAATGTTCATCCAATGACACAAACACACCTATTGGATGCACAAGATTGGTTAAAAACCCTAATTGGACAAGTCTAAGTTTAGGGAGGACGAAAATGACAAAATTGTTCATCCAATGACACAAAACACCTATTGGATGCCCAAGATTGGTTAAAAACCCTAATTGGAAAAGAATAAGTGTAGGGAGTACAAAAAGGACCTAAATATTGATCCAATGACACATAAACACCTATGGGATAGACAAGATTGGTTAAAAACCCTAATTGGACAAGATTAAGTTTATGGAGGACGAAAATGACCTAAATGTTCATCCAATGACACAAAACACCTATTGGATGCACAAGATTGGTTAAAAACCCTAATTGGACAAGAATTAGCCTAGGGAGGACGAAAATGACCTAAATGTTCAACCAATGACACAAAAACACCTATTGGATGCACAAGACTGGATAGAAACCCCAATTGGACAAGATTATGATTAGGGAGGACGAAAATGACCTAAATGTTCATCCAATGACACAAAACACCTTTTGGATGCACAAGATTGGTTAAAAACCCTAATTGGAAAAGATTGTGTGTAGGTAGTACGAAAATGACCTAAATATTCATCCAATGACACAAAACACCTATTGGATGCACAAGATTGGTTAAAAACCCTAACTGGACAAGAATTAGCCTATGGAGGACGAAAATGACCTAATTGTTCATCCAATGACACAAAAACACCTATTGGATGCACAAGATTGGTTAGAAACCCTATTTGGACAAGATTAATTGTAGGTAGGACGAATAGGACCTAAATGTTCATCCAATGACACATAAACACCTATTGGATGCACAATATTTGTTAAAAACCCTAATTGGACAAGAATAAGCCTAGGGAGGACGAAAATGACCTAAATGTTCATCCAATGACACAAACACACCTATTGGATGCACAAGATTGGTTAAAAACCCTAATTGGACAAGTCTAAGTTTAGGGAGGACGAAAATGACCAAATTGTTCATCCAATGACACAAAACACCTATTGGATGCCCAAGATTGGTTAAAAATCCTAATTGGACAAGATTAAGTGTAGGGAGGACGAGAAGGACCTAAATGTTCATCTAATGACACAAAAACACCCATTGGATGCACAAGATTGGTTAAAAACCCTAATTGGACAAGAATAAGCCTAGGGAGGACGAAAATGACCTAATTGTTCATCCAATGACACAAACACACCTATTGGATGCACAAGATTGGTTAGAAACCCTAATTGGACAAGAATTAGCCTTGGGAGGAGGAAAATAACCTAAATGTTCATCCAATGACACAAAAACACCTATTAGATGCACAAGATTAGTTAGAAACCCTAATTGGACAAGATTAATTGTAGGGAGGACGAAAAGGACCTAAATGTTTATCCAATGACACAAAAACACCTATTGGATGCCCAAGATTTGTTAAAAACCCTAATTGGACAAGAATTAGCCTAGGGAGGACGAAAATGACCTAAATGTTCAACCAATGACGTAAATGACGTAATTGTTCATCCAATGACACAAAAACACCTATTGGATGCACAAGATTGGTTAGAAACCCTAATTGGACAAGATTAAGTGATGGGAGGACGAAAAGGACCTAAATGTTCATCCAATAACACAAACACCTATTGGATGCACAATATTGGTTAGAAACCCTAATTGGACAAGATTAAGTGATGGGAGGACGAAAAGGACCTAAATGTTCATCCAATGACACATAAACACCTATTGGATGCACAAGATTTGTTAAAAACCCTAATTGGACAAGAATAAGCCTAGGGAGGACGAAAATGACCTAAATGTTCATCCAATGACACAAACACACCTATTGGATGCACAAGATTGGTTAGAAACCCTAATTGGACAAGTCTATGTTTAGGGAGGACGAAAATGACCAAATTGTTCATCCAATGACACAAAACACCTATTGGATGCACAAGATTGGTTAAAAATCCTAATTGGACAAGATTAAGTGTAGGGAGGACGAGAAGGACCTAAATGTTCATCTAATGACACAAAAACACCCATTGGATGCACAAGATTGGTTAAAAACCCTAATTGGACAAGAATAAGCCTAGGGAGGACGAAAATGACCTAATTGTTCATCCAATGACACAAACACACCTATTGGATGCACAAGATTGGTTAGAAACCCTAATTGGACAAGAATTAGCCTTGGGAGGAGGAAAATAACCTAAATGTTCATCCAATGACACAAAAACACCTATTAGATGCACAAGATTGGTTAGAAACCCTAATTGGACAAGATTAATTGTAGGGAGGACGAAAAGGACCTAAATGTTTATCCAATGATACAAAAACACCTATTGGATGCACAAGATTTGTTAAAAACCCTAATTGGACAAGAATTAGCCTAGGGAGGACGAAAATGACCTAAATGTTCAACCAATGACACAAAAACACCTATTGGATGCACAAGATTGGTTAGAAACCCCAATTGGACAAGATTAAGATTAGGGAGGACGAAATTGACCTAAATGTTCATCCAATGACACAAAACACCTTTTGGATGCACAAGATTGGTTAGAAACCCTAATTGGACAAGAATTAGCCTAGGGAGGACGAAAATGACCTAATTGTTCATCCAATGACACAAAAACACCTATTGGATACACAAGATTTGTTAGAAACCATTAATTGGACAAGAATATGCCTAGGGAGGACGAAAATGACCTAATTGTTCATCCAATGACACAAACACACTTATTGGATGCATAAGATTGGTTAGAAACCCTAATTGGACAAGTCTAAGTTTAGGGAGGACGAAAATGACCAAATTGTTTATCCAATGACACAAAACACCTATTGGATGCACAAGATTGGTTAAAAACCCTTATTGGAAAAGATTGTGTGTAGGTAGTACGAAAATGACCTAAATACTCATCCAATCACACAAAAACACCTATTGGATGCACAAGATTGGTTAGAAACCCTAATTGGACACGATTAAGTGTAGGGAGGACGAAAATGACCTAAATGTTCATCCAATGACACAAAACACCTATTGGATGCACAAGATTGGTTAAAAACCCTAACTGGACAAGAATTAGCCTAGGGAGGACGAAAATGACCTAATTGTTCATCCTATGACACAAAAACACCTATTGGATGCACAAGATTGGTTAGAAACCCTATTTGGACAAGATTAATTGTAGGGAGGACGAAAAGGACCTAAATGTTCATCCAATGGCACATAAACACCTATTGGATGCACAAGATTTGTTAAAAACCCTAATTGGACAAGAATAAGCCTAGGGAGGACGAAAATGACCTAAATGTTCATCCAATGACACAAACACACCTATTGGATGCACAAGATTGGTTAAAAACCCTAATTGGACAAGTCTAAGTTTAGGGAGGACGAAAATGACAAAATTGTTCATCCAATGACACAAAACACCTATTGGATGCCCAAGATTGGTTAAAAACCCTAATTGGAAAAGAATAAGTGTAGGGAGTACAAAAAGGACCTAAATATTGATCCAATGACACATAAACACCTATGGGATACACAAGATTGGTTAAAAACCCTAATTGGACAAGATTAAGTTTATGGAGGACGAAAATGACCTAAATGTTCATCCAATGACACAAAACACCTATTGGATGCACAAGATTGGTTAAAAACCCTAATTGGACAAGAATTAGCCTAGGGAGGACGAAAATGACCTAAATGTTCAACCAATGACACAAAAACACCTATTGGATGCACAAGACTGGATAGAAACCCCAATTGGACAAGATTATGATTAGGGAGGACGAAAATGACCTAAATGTTCATCCAATGACACAAAACACCTATTGGATGCACAAGATTTTGTTAGAAACCCTAATTGGACAAGTCTAAGTTTAGGGAGGACGAAAATGACCAAATTGTTCATCCAATGACACAAAACACCTATTGGATGCACAAGATTGGTTAAAAACCCTAATTGGAAAAGATTGTATGTAGGGAGGACGAGAAGGACCTAAATATTCTTCCAATGACACAAAAACACCTATTGGATGCACAAGATTGGTCAAAAACCCTAATTGGACAAGATTAAGTGTAGGGAAGACGAAAATGACCTAAATGTTCATCCAATGACACAAACACACCTATTGGATGCACAAGATTGGTTAGAAACCCTAATTGGACAAGAATTAGCCTAGGGAGGACGAAAATGACCTAATTGTTCATCCAATGACACAAAAACACCTATTGGATGCACAAGATTGGTTAGAAACCCTATTTGGACAAGATTAATTGTAGGGAGGACGAAAAGGACCTAAATGTTCATCCAATGGCACATAAACACCTATTGGATGCACAAGATTTGTTAAAAACCCTAATTGGACAAGAATAAGCCTAGGGAGGACGAAAATGACCTAAATGTTCATCCAATGACACAAACACACCTATTGGATGCACAAGATTGGTTAAAAACCCTAATTGGACAAGTCTAAGTTTAGGGAGGACGAAAATGACCAAATTGTTCATCCAATGACACAAAACACCTATTGGATGCCCAAGATTGGTTAAAAATCCTAATTGGACAAGATTAAGTGTAGGGAGGACGAGAAGGACCTAAATGTTCATCTAATGACACAAAAACACCCATTGGATGCACAAGATTGGTTAAAAACCCTAATTGGACAAGAATAAGCCTAGGGAGGACGAAAATGACCTAATTGTTCATCCAATGACACAAACACACCTATTGGATGCACAAGATTGGTTAGAAACCCTAATTGGACAAGAATTAGCCTTGGGAGGAGGAAAATAACCTAAATGTTCATCCAATGACACAAAAACACCTATTAGATGCACAAGATTAGTTAGAAACCCTAATTGGACAAGATTAATTGTAGGGAGGACGAAAAGGACCTAAATGTTTATCCAATGACACAAAAACACCTATTGGATGCCCAAGATTTGTTAAAAACCCTAATTGGACAAGAATTAGCCTAGGGAGGACGAAAATGACCTAAATGTTCAACCAATGACGTAAATGACGTAATTGTTCATCCAATGACACAAAAACACCTATTGGATGCACAAGATTGGTTAGAAACCCTAATTGGACAAGATTAAGTGATGGGAGGACGAAAAGGACCTAAATGTTCATCCAATAACACATAAACACCTATTGGATGCACAATATTGGTTAGAAACCCTAATTGGACAAGATTAAGTGATGGGAGGACGAAAAGGACCTAAATGTTCATCCAATGACACATAAACACCTATTGGATGCACAAGATTTGTTAAAAACCCTAATTGGACAAGAATAAGCCTAGGGAGGACGAAAATGACCTAAATGTTCATCCAATGACACAAACACACCTATTGGATGCACAAGATTGGTTAAAAACCCTAACTGGACAAGAATTAGCCTATGGAGGACGAAAATGACCTAATTGTTCATCCAATGACACAAAAACACCTATTGGATGCACAAGATTGGTTAGAAACCCTATTTGGACAAGATTAATTGTAGGTAGGACGAATAGGACCTAAATGTTCATCCAATGACACATAAACACCTATTGGATGCACAATATTTGTTAAAAACCCTAATTGGACAAGAATAAGCCTAGGGAGGACGAAAATGACCTAAATGTTCATCCAATGACACAAACACACCTATTGGATGCACAAGATTGGTTAAAAACCCTAATTGGACAAGTCTAAGTTTAGGGAGGACGAAAATGACCAAATTGTTCATCCAATGACACAAAACACCTATTGGATGCCCAAGATTGGTTAAAAATCCTAATTGGACAAGATTAAGTGTAGGGAGGACGAGAAGGACCTAAATGTTCATCTAATGACACAAAAACACCCATTGGATGCACAAGATTGGTTAAAAACCCTAATTGGACAAGAATAAGCCTAGGGAGGACGAAAATGACCTAATTGTTCATCCAATGACACAAACACACCTATTGGATGCACAAGATTGGTTAGAAACCCTAATTGGACAAGGATTAGCCTTGGGAGGAGGAAAATAACCTAAATGTTCATCCAATGACACAAAAACACCTATTAGATGCACAAGATTAGTTAGAAACCCTAATTGGACAAGATTAATTGTAGGGAGGACGAAAAGGACCTAAATGTTTATCCAATGACACAAAAACACCTATTGGATGCCCAAGATTTGTTAAAAACCCTAATTGGACAAGAATTAGCCTAGGGAGGACGAAAATGACCTAAATGTTCAACCAATGACGTAAATGACGTAATTGTTCATCCAATGACACAAAAACACCTATTGGATGCACAAGATTGGTTAGAAACCCTAATTGGACAAGATTAAGTGATGGGAGGACGAAAAGGACCTAAATGTTCATCCAATAACACAAACACCTATTGGATGCACAATATTGGTTAGAAACCCTAATTGGACAAGATTAAGTGATGGGAGGACGAAAAGGACCTAAATGTTCATCCAATGACACATAAACACCTATTGGATGCACAAGATTTGTTAAAAACCCTAATTGGACAAGAATAAGCCTAGGGAGGACGAAAATGACCTAAATGTTCATCCAATGACACAAACACACCTATTGGATGCACAAGATTGGTTAGAAACCCTAATTGGACAAGTCTATGTTTAGGGAGGACGAAAATGACCAAATTGTTCATCCAATGACACAAAACACCTATTGGATGCACAAGATTGGTTAAAAATCCTAATTGGACAAGATTAAGTGTAGGGAGGACGAGAAGGACCTAAATGTTCATCTAATGACACAAAAACACCCATTGGATGCACAAGATTGGTTAAAAACCCTAATTGGACAAGAATAAGCCTAGGGAGGACGAAAATGACCTAATTGTTCATCCAATGACACAAACACACCTATTGGATGCACAAGATTGGTTAGAAACCCTAATTGGACAAGAATTAGCCTTGGGAGGAGGAAAATAACCTAAATGTTCATCCAATGACACAAAAACACCTATTAGATGCACAAGATTGGTTAGAAACCCTAATTGGACAAGATTAATTGTAGGGAGGACGAAAAGGACCTAAATGTTTATCCAATGATACAAAAACACCTATTGGATGCACAAGATTTGTTAAAAACCCTAATTGGACAAGAATTAGCCTAGGGAGGACGAAAATGACCTAAATGTTCAACCAATGACACAAAAACACCTATTGGATGCACAAGATTGGTTAGAAACCCCAATTGGACAAGATTAAGATTAGGGAGGACGAAATTGACCTAAATGTTCATCCAATGACACAAAACACCTTTTGGATGCACAAGATTGGTTAGAAACCCTAATTGGACAAGAATTAGCCTAGGGAGGACGAAAATGACCTAATTGTTCATCCAATGACACAAAAACACCTATTGGATACACAAGATTTGTTAGAAACCATTAATTGGACAAGAATATGCCTAGGGAGGACGAAAATGACCTAATTGTTCATCCAATGACACAAACACACTTATTGGATGCATAAGATTGGTTAGAAACCCTAATTGGACAAGTCTAAGTTTAGGGAGGACGAAAATGACCAAATTGTTTATCCAATGACACAAAACACCTATTGGATGCACAAGATTGGTTAAAAACCCTTATTGGAAAAGATTGTGTGTAGGTAGTACGAAAATGACCTAAATACTCATCCAATCACACAAAAACACCTATTGGATGCACAAGATTGGTTAGAAACCCTAATTGGACACGATTAAGTGTAGGGAGGACGAAAATGACCTAAATGTTCATCCAATGACACAAAACACCTATTGGATGCACAAGATTGGTTAAAAACCCTAACTGGACAAGAATTAGCCTAGGGAGGACGAAAATGACCTAATTGTTCATCCTATGACACAAAAACACCTATTGGATGCACAAGATTGGTTAGAAACCCTATTTGGACAAGATTAATTGTAGGGAGGACGAAAAGGACCTAAATGTTCATCCAATGGCACATAAACACCTATTGGATGCACAAGATTTGTTAAAAACCCTAATTGGACAAGAATAAGCCTAGGGAGGACGAAAATGACCTAAATGTTCATCCAATGACACAAACACACCTATTGGATGCACAAGATTGGTTAAAAACCCTAATTGGACAAGTCTAAGTTTAGGGAGGACGAAAATGACAAAATTGTTCATCCAATGACACAAAACACCTATTGGATGCCCAAGATTGGTTAAAAACCCTAATTGGAAAAGAATAAGTGTAGGGAGTACAAAAAGGACCTAAATATTGATCCAATGACACATAAACACCTATGGGATACACAAGATTGGTTAAAAACCCTAATTGGACAAGATTAAGTTTATGGAGGACGAAAATGACCTAAATGTTCATCCAATGACACAAAACACCTATTGGATGCACAAGATTGGTTAAAAACCCTAATTGGACAAGAATTAGCCTAGGGAGGACGAAAATGACCTAAATGTTCAACCAATGACACAAAAACACCTATTGGATGCACAAGACTGGATAGAAACCCCAATTGGACAAGATTATGATTAGGGAGGACGAAAATGACCTAAATGTTCATCCAATGACACAAAACACCTATTGGATGCACAAGATTTTGTTAGAAACCCTAATTGGACAAGTCTAAGTTTAGGGAGGACGAAAATGACCAAATTGTTCATCCAATGACACAAAACACCTATTGGATGCACAAGATTGGTTAAAAACCCTAATTGGAAAAGATTGTATGTAGGGAGGACGAGAAGGACCTAAATATTCTTCCAATGACACAAAAACACCTATTGGATGCACAAGATTGGTCAAAAACCCTAATTGGACAAGATTAAGTGTAGGGAAGACGAAAATGACCTAAATGTTCATCCAATGACACAAACACACCTATTGGATGCACAAGATTGGTTAGAAACCCTAATTGGACAAGAATTAGCCTAGGGAGGACGAAAATGACCTAATTGTTCATCCAATGACACAAAAACACCTATTGGATGCACAAGATTGGTTAGAAACCCTATTTGGACAAGATTAATTGTAGGGAGGACGAAAAGGACCTAAATGTTCATCCAATGGCACATAAACACCTATTGGATGCACAAGATTTGTTAAAAACCCTAATTGGACAAGAATAAGCCTAGGGAGGACGAAAATGACCTAAATGTTCATCCAATGACACAAACACACCTATTGGATGCACAAGATTGGTTAAAAACCCTAATTGGACAAGTCTAAGTTTAGGGAGGACGAAAATGACCAAATTGTTCATCCAATGACACAAAACACCTATTGGATGCCCAAGATTGGTTAAAAATCCTAATTGGACAAGATTAAGTGTAGGGAGGACGAGAAGGACCTAAATGTTCATCTAATGACACAAAAACACCCATTGGATGCACAAGATTGGTTAAAAACCCTAATTGGACAAGAATAAGCCTAGGGAGGACGAAAATGACCTAATTGTTCATCCAATGACACAAACACACCTATTGGATGCACAAGATTGGTTAGAAACCCTAATTGGACAAGAATTAGCCTTGGGAGGAGGAAAATAACCTAAATGTTCATCCAATGACACAAAAACACCTATTAGATGCACAAGATTAGTTAGAAACCCTAATTGGACAAGATTAATTGTAGGGAGGACGAAAAGGACCTAAATGTTTATCCAATGACACAAAAACACCTATTGGATGCCCAAGATTTGTTAAAAACCCTAATTGGACAAGAATTAGCCTAGGGAGGACGAAAATGACCTAAATGTTCAACCAATGACGTAAATGACGTAATTGTTCATCCAATGACACAAAAACACCTATTGGATGCACAAGATTGGTTAGAAACCCTAATTGGACAAGATTAAGTGATGGGAGGACGAAAAGGACCTAAATGTTCATCCAATAACACATAAACACCTATTGGATGCACAATATTGGTTAGAAACCCTAATTGGACAAGATTAAGTGATGGGAGGACGAAAAGGACCTAAATGTTCATCCAATGACACATAAACACCTATTGGATGCACAAGATTTGTTAAAAACCCTAATTGGACAAGAATAAGCCTAGGGAGGACGAAAATGACCTAAATGTTCATCCAATGACACAAACACACCTATTGGATGCACAAGATTGGTTAAAAACCCTAACTGGACAAGAATTAGCCTATGGAGGGCGAAAATGACCTAATTGTTCATCCAATGACACAAAAACACCTATTGGATGCACAAGATTGGTTAGAAACCCTATTTGGACAAGATTAATTGTAGGTAGGACGAATAGGACCTAAATGTTCATCCAATGACACATAAACACCTATTGGATGCACAATATTTGTTAAAAACCCTAATTGGACAAGAATAAGCCTAGGGAGGACGAAAATGACCTAAATGTTCATCCAATGACACAAACACACCTATTGGATGCACAAGATTGGTTAAAAACCCTAATTGGACAAGTCTAAGTTTAGGGAGGACGAAAATGACCAAATTGTTCATCCAATGACACAAAACACCTATTGGATGCCCAAGATTGGTTAAAAATCCTAATTGGACAAGATTAAGTGTAGGGAGGACGAGAAGGACCTAA
>JBBPBS010000963.1:0-38721 GCA_037974835.1 Cicer judaicum | reverse complement strand
ACTTAATCTTGTCCAATTAGGGTTTTTAAGCAATCTTGTGCATCCATTAGGTGTTTCGTGTCATTGGATGCACAATTAGGTCATTTTCGTCCTCCCTAAACTTAATCTTGTCCAATTAGGGTTTTTACCCTATCCTGTGCATCCAATAGGTGTTTTGTGTCATTGGATGAACATTTAGGTCATTTTCGTCCTCCCTACACTTAATCTTGTCCAATTAGGGTTTTTAAGCAATCTTGTGCATCCATTAGGTGTTTTGTGTCATTAGATGCACAATTAGGTCATTTTCGTCCTCCCTAAACTTAATCTTGTCCAATTAGTGTTTCTAACCAATCCTGTGCATCCAATAGGTGTTTTGTGTCATTGGATGAACATTTAGGTCATTTTCATCTTCCCTAGGCTTATGCTTTTTCAATTATAGTTTCTAACCAATCTTGTGCATCCAATAGTTGTGTTTGTGTCATTGGATGAACAATTAGGTCATTTTCGACATCCCTAGGCTTCTTCTTGTCCAATTAGGGTTTTTAACCAATCTTGTGCATCCAATAGGTGTGTTTGTGTCGTTGGATGATTTTTATGTCATTTTCGTCCTCCCTAAACTTAATCTTGTCCAATTAGGGTTTTTAACCTATCCTGTGCATCCAATAGGTGTTTTGTGTCATTGGATGAACATTTAGGTCATTTTCATCCTCCCTAGGCTAATTCTTGTCCAATTAGGGTTTTTAACCAATCTTGTGCATCCAATAGGTGTTTTGTGTCATTGGATGAACATTTAGGTCATTTTCATCCTCCCTACACTTAAGCTTGTCCAATTAGGGTTTTTAACCAATCTTGTGCATCCAATAGGTGTTTTGTGGCATTGGATGAACATTTAGGTCATTTTCGTCCTCCCTACACTTAATCTTGTCGAATTAGGGTTTTTAAGCAATCTTGTGCATCCATTAGGTGTTTTGTGTCATTGGATGCACAATTAGGTCATTTTCGTCCTCCCTAAACTTAATCTTGTCCAATTAGTGTTTCTAACCAATCCTGTGCATCCAATAGGTGTTTTGTATAATGGTATGAACATTTAGGTCATTTTCATCTTCCCTAGGCTTATGCTTTTTCAATTAGAGTTTCTAACCAGTCTTGTGCATCCAATAGTTGTGTTTGTGTCGTTGGATGAAGAATTAGGTCATCGTCCTCCCTAGGCTAATTCTTGTCCAATTAGGGTTTTTAACCAATCTTGTGCATCCAATAGGTGTTTTGTGTCATTGGATGAACATTTAGGTCATTTTCGTCCTCCCTAAACTAAATCTTGTTCAATTAGTGTTTCTAACCAATCCTGTGCATCCAATAGGTGTTTTGTGTCATTGGATGAACATTTAGGTCATATTCATTTTCCCTAGGCTTATGCTTGTCCAATTAGAGTTTCTAACCAATCTTGTGCATCCAATAGTTGTGTTTGTGTCATTGGATGAACAATTAGGTCATTTTCGACCTCCCTAGGCTTATTCTTGTCCAATTAGGGTTTTTAACCAATCTTGTGCATCCAATAGGTGTTTTGTGTCATTGGACGAACATTTAGGTCATTTTCGTCCTCCCTAGACTTAATGTAGTCCAATTAGGGTTTTAAACCAATCTTGTGCATCCATTAGGTGTTTTGTGTCTTTGGATGCACAATTAGGTCATTTTCGTCCTCCCTAAACTTAATCTTGTCCAATTAGGGTTTTTAACCAATCCTGTGCATCCAATAGGTGTTTTATGACATTGGATGAACATTTAGGTCATTTTCATCCTCCCTAGGCTAATTCTTGTCCAATTAGGGTTGTTAACCAATCTTGTGCATCCAATAGGTGTTTTGTGTCATTGGATGAACATTTAGGTCATTTTCATCCTCCCTACACTTAAGCTTGTCCAATTAGGGTTTTTAACCAATCTTGTGCATCCAATAGGTGTTTTGTGTCATTGGATGAACATTTAGGTCATTTTCGTCCTCTCTACACTTAATCTTGTCCAATTAGGGTTTTTAAGCAATCTTGTGCATCCATTAGGTGTTTTGTGTCATTGGATGCACAATTAGGTCATTTTCGTCCTCCCTAAACTTAATCTTGTCCAATTAGTGTTTCTAACCAATCCTGTGCATCCAATAGGTGTTTTGTGTCATTGGATGAACATTTACGTCATTTTCATCTTCCCTAGGCTTATGCTTGTTCAATTAGAGTTTCTAACCAATCTTGTGCATCCAATAGTTGTGTTTGTGTCATTGGATGAACAATTAGGTCATTTTCGACCTCCCTAGGCTTCTTCTTGTCCAATTAGGGTTTTTAACCAATCTTGTGCATCCAATAGGTGTGTTTGTGTCGTTGGATGATTTTTATGTCATTTTCGACCTCCCTACACTTAATCTTGTCCAATTAGGGTTTCTAACCAATCTTGTGCATCCAATACGTGTTTTTGTGTCATTGGATGAACATTTAGGTCATTTTCATCTTTCCTAGGCTTAATGTAGTCCAATTAGGGTTTCTAACCAATCCTGTGCATCCAATAGGTGTTTTGTGTCATTGGATGAACATTTACGTCATTTTCATCTTCCCTAGGCTTATGCTTGTTCAATTAGAGTTTCTAACCAATCTTGTGCATCCAATAGTTGTGTTTGTGTCATTGGATGAACAATTAGGTCATTTTCGACCTCCCTAGGCTTCTTCTTGTCCAATTAGGGTTTTTAACCAATCTTGTGCATCCAATAGGTGTGTTTGTGTCGTTGGATGATTTTTATGTCATTTTCGTCCTCCCTAAACTTAATCTTGTCCAATTAGGGTTTTTAACCTATCCTGTGCATCCAATAGGTGTTTTGTGTCATTGGATGAACATTTAGGTCATTTTCATCCTCCCTAGGCTTATTCTTGTCCAATTAGGGTTTTTAACCAATCTTGTGCATCCAATAGGTGTTTTGTGTCATTGGATGAACATTTAGGTCATTTTCGTCCTCCCTACACTTAATCTTGTCGAATTAGGGTTTTTAAGCAATCTTGTGCATCCATTAGGTGTTTTGTGTCATTGGATGCACAATTAGGTCATTTTCGTCCTCCCTAAACTTAATCTTGTCCAATTAGTGTTTCTAACCAATCCTGTGCATCCAATAGGTGTTTTGTATAATGGTATGAACATTTAGGTCATTTTCATCTTCCCTAGGCTTATGCTTGTCCAATTAGGGTTTTTAAGCAATCTTGTGCATCCATTAGGTGTTTTGTGTCATTGGATGCACAATTAGGTCATTTTCGTCCTCCCTAAACTTAATCTTGTCCAATTAGTGTTTCTAACCAATCCTGTGCATCCAATAGGTGTTTTGTATCATGGGATGAACATTTAGGTCATTTTCATCTTCCCTAGGCTTATGCTTGTTCAATTAGAGTTTCTAACCAATCTTGTGCATCCAATAGTTGTGTTTGTGTCATTGGATGAACAATTAGGTCATTTTCGACCTCCCTAGGCTTCTTCTTGTCCAATTAGGGTTTTTAACCAATCTTGTGCATCCAATAGGTGTTTTGTGTCATTGGATGAACATTTAGGTCATTTTCGTCCTCCCTACACTTAATCTTGTCCAATTAGGGTTTTTAAGCAATCTTGTGCATCCAATAGGTGTTTTGTGTCATTGGTTGCACAATTAGGTCATTTTCTTCCTCCCTAAACTTAATCTTGTCCAATTAGTGTTTCTAACCATTCCTGTGCATCCAATAGGTGTTTTGTGTCATTGGATGAACATTTAGGTCATTTTCATCCTCCCTAGGCTAATTCTTGTCCAATTAGGGTTTTTAACCAATCTTGTGCATCCAATAGGTGTTTTGTGTCATTGGATGAACATTTAGGTCATTTTCATCCTCCCTACACTTAAGCTTGTCCAGTTAGGGTTTTTAACCAATCTTGTGCATCCAATAGGTGTTTTGTGTCATTGGATGAACATTTAGGTCATTTTCATCCTCCCTATGCTAATTCTTGTCCAATTAGGGTTTTTAACCAATCTTGTGCATCCAATAGGTGTTTTGTGTCATTGGATGAACATTTAGGTCATTTTCATCCTCCCTACACTTAAGCTTGTCCAATTAGGGTTTTTAACCAATCTTGTGCATCCAATAGGTGTTTTGTGTCATTGGATGAACATTTAGGTCATTTTCGTCCTCCCTACACTTAATCTTGTCCAATTAGGGTTTTTAAGCAATCTTGTGCATCCATTAGGTGTTTTGTGTCTTTGGATGCACAATTAGGTCATTTTCGTCCTCCCTAAACTTAATCTTGTCCAATTAGGGTTTTTAACCAATCCTGTGCATCCAATAGGTGTTTTGTGACATTGGATGAACATTTAGGTCATTTTCATCCTCCCTAGGCTAATTCTTGTCCAATTAGGGTTTTTAACCAATCTTGTGCATCCAATAGGTGTTTTGTGTCATTGGATGAACATTTAGGTCATTTTCGTCCTCCCTACACTTAAGCTTGTCCAATTAGGGTTTTTAACCAATCTTGTGCATCCAATAGGTGTTTTGTGTCATTGGATGAACATTTAGGTCATTTTCGTCCTCCCTACACTTAATCTTGTCGAATTAGGGTTTTTAAGCAATCTTGTGCATCCATTAGGTGTTTTGTGTCATTGGATGCACAATTAGGTCATTTTCGTCCTCCCTAAACTTAATCTTGTCCAATTAGTGTTTCTAACCAATCCTGTGCATCCAATAGGTGTTTTGTATAATGGTATGAACATTTAGGTCATTTTCATCTTCCCTAGGCTTATGCTTGTCCAATTAGGGTTTTTAAGCAATCTTGTGCATCCATTAGGTGTTTTGTGTCATTGGATGCACAATTAGGTCATTTTCGTCCTCCCTAAACTTAATCTTGTCCAATTAGTGTTTCTAACCAATCCTGTGCATCCAATAGGTGTTTTGTATCATGGGATGAACATTTAGGTCATTTTCATCTTCCCTAGGCTTATGCTTGTTCAATTAGAGTTTCTAACCAATCTTGTGCATCCAATTGTTGTGTTTGTGTCATTGGATGAACAATTAGGTCATTTTCGACCTCCCTAGGCTTCTTCTTGTCCAATTTGGGTTTTTAACCAATCTTGTGCATCCAATAGGTGTGTTTGTGTCGTTGGATGATTTTTATGTCATTTTCGACCTCCCTACACTTAATCTTGTCCAATTAGGGTTTCTAACCAATCTTGTGCATCCAATAGGTGTTTTTGTGTCATTGGATGAACAATTAGGTCATTTTCGTCCTCCCTAGGCTAATTCTTGTCCAATTAGGGTTTTTAAGCAATCTTGTGCATCTAATAGGTGTTTTGTGTCATTGGATGAACATTTAGGTCATTTTCATCCTCCCTAGGCTAATTCTTGTCCAATTAGGGTTTCTAACCAATCTTGTGCATCCAATAGTTGTGTATGTGTCATTGGATGAACAATTAGGTCATTTTCGACCTCCCTAGGCTTATTCTTGTCCAATCATGGTTTTTAACCAATCTTGTGCATCCAATAGGTGTTTTGTGTCATTGGATGAACATTTAGGTCATTTTCATCCTCCCTAGGCTTATGCTTGTCCAATTAGGGTTTCTAACCAATCTTGTGCATCCAATAGTTGTGTTTGTGTCATTGGATGAAGAATTAGGTCATCGTCCTCCCTAGGCTAATTCTTGTCCAATTAGGGTTTTTAACCAATCTTGTGCATCCAATAGGTGTTTTGTGTCATTGGATGAACATTTAGGTCATTTTCATCCTCCCTAGGCTAATTCTTGTCCAATTAGGGTTTCTAACCAATCTTGTGCATCCAATAGTTGTGTATGTGTCATTGGATGAACAATTAGGTCATTTTCGACCTCCCTAGGCTTCTTCTTGTCCAATTAGGGTTTTTAACCAATCTTGTGCATCCAATAGGTGTGTTTGTGTCGTTGGATGATTTTTATGTCATTTTCGACCTCCCTACACTTAATCTTGTCCAATTAGGGTTTCTAACCAATCTTGTGCATCCAATAGGTGTTTTTGTGTCATTGGATGAACAATTAGGTCATTTTCGTCCTCCCTAGGCTAATTCTTATCCAATTAGGGTTTTTAACCAATCTTGTGCATCCAATAGGTGTTTTGTGTCATTGGATGAACATTTAGGTCATTTTCATCTTCCCTAGGCTTATGCTTGTCCAATTAGAGTTTCTAACCAATATTGTGCATCCAATAGTTGTGTTTGTGTCATTGGATGAACAATTAGGTCATTTTCGACCTCCCTAGGCTTATTCTTGTCCAATTAGGGTTTTTAACCAATCTTGTGCATCCAATAGGTGTGTTTGTGTCGTTGGATGATTTTTATGTCATTTTCGTCCTCCCTACACTTAATCTTGTCCAATTAGGGTTTCTAACCAATCTTGTGCATCCAATAGGTGTTTTTGTGTCATTGGATGAACAATTAGGTCATTTTCGTCCTCCCTAGGCTAATTCTTGTCCAATTAGGGTTTTTAAGCAATCTTGTGCATCCAATAGGTGTTTTGTGTCATTGGATGAACATTTAGGTCATTTTCATCCTCCCTAGGCTAATTCTTGTCCAATTAGGGTTTCTAACCAAGCTTGTGCATCCAATAGTTGTGTATGTGTCATTGGATGAACAATTAGGTCATTTTCGACCTCCCTAGGCTTATTCTTGTCCAATTAGGGTTTCTAACCAATCTTGTGCATCCAATAGGTGTGTTTGTGTCATTGGATGAACAATTAGGTCATTCGTCCTCCCTAGGCTAATTCTTGTCCAATTACGGTTTTTAACCAATCTTGTGCATCCAATAGGTGTTTTGTGTCATTGGTTGCACAATTAGGTCATTTTCGTCCTCCATAAACTTAATCTTGTCCAATTAGTGTTTCTAACCAATCCTGTGCATCCAATAGGTGTTTTGTGTCATTGGATGAACATTTAGGTCATTTTCATCTTCCCTAGGCTTATGCTTGTCCAATTAGCGTTTCTAACCAATCTTGTGCATCCAATAGTTGTGTTTGTGTCATTGGATGAACAATTAGGTCATTTTCGACCTCCCTAGGCTTATTCTTGTCCAATTAGGGTTTTTAACCAATCTTGTGCATCCAATAGGTGTTTTGTGTCATTGGACGAACATTTAGGTCATTTTCGTCCTCCCTAGACTTAATGTAGTCCAATTAGGGTTTTAAACAAATCTTGTGCATCCATTAGGTGTTTTGTGTCATTGGATGCACAATTAGGTCATTTTCGTGCTCCCTAAACTTAATCTTGTCCAATTAGTGTTACTAACCAATCCTGTGCATCCAATAGGTGTTTTGTGTCATTGGATGAACATTTAGGTCATTTTCATCTTCCCTAGGCTTATGCTTGTCCAATTAGAGTTTCTAACCAATCTTGTGCATCCAATAGGTGTGTTTGTGTCATTGGATGATTTTTATGTCATTTTCGATCTCCCTACACTTAATCTAGTCCAATGGGTTTCTAACCAATGTTGTGCATCCAATAGGAATTTTTGTGTCATTGGATGAACAATTAGGTCATTTTTGTCCTCCCTAGGCTAATTGTTGTCCAATTAAGGTTTTTAACCAATCTTGTGTATCAAATAGGTGTTTTGTGTCATTAGATGAACATTTAGGTCATTTTCGTCCTCCCTAGGCTAATTCTTGTCCAATTACGGTTTTTAACCAATCTTGTGCATCCAATAGGTATTTTGTGTCATTGGATGAACATTTAGGTCATTTTCGTCCTCCCTACACTTAATCTTGTCCAATTAGGGTTTTTAACCAATCTTGTGCATCCATTAGGTGTTTTGTGTCATTGGATGCACAATTAGGTCATTTTCGTCCTCTCTCAACTTAATCTTGTCCAATTAGTGTTTCTAACCAATCCTGTGCATCCAATAGGTGTTTTGTGTCATTGGATGAACATTTAGGTCATTTTCATCTTCCCTAGGCTTATGCTTGTCCAATTAGAGTTTCTAACCAATCTTGTGCATCCAATAGTTGTGTTTGTGTCATTGGATGAACAATTAGGTCATTTTCGTCCTCCCTAGGCTTATTCTTGTCCAATTAGGGTTTTTAACCAATCTTGTGCATCCAATAGGTGTTTTGTGTCATTGGACGAACATTTAGGTCATTTTCGTCCTCCCTAGACTTAATGTAGTCCAATTAGGGTTTTAAACCAATCTTGTGCATCCATTAGGTGTTTTGTGTCTTTGGATGCACAATTAGGTCATTTTCGTCCTCCCTAAACTTAATCTTGTCCAATTAGGGTTTTTAACCAATCCTGTGCATCCAATAGGTGTTTTGTGACATTGGATGAACATTTAGGTCATTTTCATCCTCCCTAGGCTAATTCTTGTCCAATTAGGGTTTTTAACCAATCTTGTGCATCCAATAGGTGTTTTGTGTCATTGGATGAACATTTAGGTCATTTTCGTCCTCCCTAAACTAAATCTTGTTCAATTAGTGTTTCTAACCAATCCTGTGCATCCAATAGGTGTTTTGTGTCATTGGATGAACATTTAGGTCATTTTCATTTTCCCTAGGCTTATGCTTGTCCAATTAGAGTTTCTAACCAATCTTGTGCATCCAATAGTTGTGTTTGTGTCATTGGATGAACAATTAGGTCATTTTCGACCTCCCTAGGCTTATTCTTGTCCAATTAGGGTTTTTAACCAATCTTGTGCATCCAATAGGTGTTTTGTGTCATTGGACGAACATTTAGGTCATTTTCGTCCTCCCTAGACTTAATGTAGTCCAATTAGGGTTTTAAACCAATCTTGTGCATCCATTAGGTGTTTTGTGCCTTTGGATGCACAATTAGGTCATTTTCGTCCTCCCTAAACTTAATCTTGTCCAATTAGGGTTTTTAACCAATCCTGTGCATCCAATAGGTGTTTTGTGACATTGGATGAACATTTAGGTCATTTTCATCCTCCCTAGGCTAATTCTTGTCCAATTAGGGTTTTTAACCAATCTTGTGCATCCAATAGGTGTTTTGTGTCATTGGATGAACATTTAGGTCATTTTCATCCTCCCTACACTTAAGCTTGTCCAATTAGGGTTTTTAACCAATCTTGTGCATCCAATAGGTGTTTTGTGTCATTGGATGAACATTTAGGTCATTTTCGTCCTCCCTACACTTAATCTTGTCCAATTAGGGTTTTTAAGCAATCTTGTGCATCCATTAGGTGTTTTGTGTCATTGGATGCACAATTAGGTCATTTTCGTCCTCCCTAAACTTAATCTTGTCCAATTAGGGTTTTTAACCTATCCTGTGCATCCAATAGGTGTTTTGTGTCATTGGATGAACATTTAGGTCATTTTCGTCTTCCCTAGGCTTATGCTTTTTCAATTAGAGTTTCTAACCAATCTTGTGCATCCAATAGTTGTGTTTGTGTCATTGGATGAACAATTAGGTCATTTTCGACCTCCCTAGGCTTCTTCTTGTCCAATTAGGGTTTTTAACCAATCTTGTGCATCCAATAGGTGTGTTTGTGTCGTTGGATGATTTTTATGTCATTTTCGTCCTCCCTAAACTTAATCTTGTCCAATTAGGGTTTTTAACCTATCCTGTGCATCCAATAGGTGTTTTGTGTCATTGGATGAACATTTAGGTCATTTTCATCCTCCCTAGGCTAATTCTTGTCCAATTAGGGTTTTTAACCAATCTTGTGCATCCAATAGGTGTTTTGTGTCATTGGATGAACATTTAGGTCATTTTCATCCTCCCTACACTTAATCTTGTCCAATTAGGGTTTTTAACCAATCTTGTGCATCCAATAGGTGTTTTGTGTCATTGGATGAACATTTAGGTCATTTTCGTCCTCCCTACACTTAATCTTGTCGAATTAGGGTTTTTAAGCAATCTTGTGCATCCATTAGGTGTTTTGTGTCATTGGATGCACAATTAGGTCATTTTCGTCCTCCCTAAACTTAATCTTGTCCAATTAGTGTTTCTAACCAATCCTGTGCATCCAATAGGTGTTTTGTATAATGGTATGAACATTTAGGTCATTTTCATCTTCCCTAGGCTTATGCTTGTCCAATTAGGGTTTTTAACCAATCTTGTGCATCCAATAGGTGTGTTTGTGTCGTTGGATGATTTTTATGTCATTTTCGACCTCCCTACACTTAATCTTGTCCAATTAGGGTTTCTAACCAATCTTGTGCATCCAATAGTTGTGTATGTGTCATTGGATGAACAATTAGGT
Source organism: Cicer judaicum (assembly GCA_037974835.1). Classification (NCBI taxonomy): domain Eukaryota; kingdom Viridiplantae; phylum Streptophyta; class Magnoliopsida; order Fabales; family Fabaceae; genus Cicer; species Cicer judaicum. The sequence goes on along the minus strand of JBBPBS010000963.1, from coordinate 28,529 downwards.
CATTTTCGACCTCCCTATGCTTATTCTTGTCCAATTAGGGTTTTTAACCAATCTTGTGCATCCAATAGGTGTTTTGTGTCATTGGATGAACATTTAGGTCATTTTCATCCTCCCTAGGCTTATGCTTGTCCAATTAGGGTTTCTAACCAATCTTGTGCATCCAATAGTTGTGTTTGTGTCATTGGATGAACAATTAGGTCATCGTCCTCCCTAGGCTAATTCTTGTCCAATTACGGTTTTTAACCAATCTTGTGCATCCAATAGGTGTTTTGTGTCATTGGATGAACATTTAGGTCATTTTCGTCCTCCCTAAACTAAATCTTGTCCAATTAGTGTTTCTAACCAATCCTGTGCATCCAATAGGTGTTTTGTGTCATTGGATGAACATTTAGGTCATTTTCATTTTCCCTAGGCTTATGCTTGTCAAATTAGAGTTTCTAACCAATCTTGTGCATCTAATAGTTGTGTTTGTGTCATTGGATGAACAATTAGGTCATTTTCGACCTCCCTAGGCTTATTCTTGTCCAATTAGGGTTTTTAACCAATCTTGTGCATCCAATAGGTGTTTTGTGTCATTGGACGAACATTTAGGTCATTTTCGTCCTCCCTAGACTTAATGTAGTCCAATTAGGGTTTTAAACCAATCTTGTGCATCCATTAGGTGTTTTGTGTCATTGGATGCACAATTAGGTCATTTTCGTCCTCCCTAAACTTAATCTTGTCCAATTAGGGTTTTTAACCAATCCTGTGCATCCAATAGGTGTTTTGTGTCATTGGATGAACATTTAGGTCATTTTCATCCTCCCTAGGCTAATTCTTGTCCAATTAGGGTTTTTAACCAATCTTGTGCATCCAATAGGTGTTTTGTGTCATTGGTTGCACAATTAGGTCATTTTCGTCCTCCCTAAACTTAATCTTGTCCAATTAGTGTTTCTAACCAATCCTGTGCATCCAATAGGTGTTTTGTGTCATTGGATGAACATTTAGGTCATTTTCATCTTCCCTAGGCTTATGCTTGTCCAATTAGCGTTTCTAACCAATCTTGTGCATCCAATAGTTGTGTTTGTGTCATTGGATGAACAATTAGGTCATTTTCGACCTCCCTAGACTTAATGTAGTCCAATTAGGGTTTTAAACAAATCTTGTGCATCCATTAGGTGTTTTGTGTCATTGGATGCACAATTAGGTCATTTTCGTCCTCCCTAAACTTAATCTTGTCCAATTAGTGTTTCTAACCAATCCTGTGCATCCAATAGGTGTTTTGTGTCATTGGATGAACATTTAGGTCATTTTCATCTTCCCTAGGCTTATGCTTGTCCAATTAGAGTTTCTAACCAATCTTGTGCATCCAATAGGTGTGTTTGTGTCATTGGATGATTTTTATGTCATTTTCGATCTCCCTACACTTAATCTAGTCCAATTAGGGTTTCTAACCAATCTTGTGTATCCAATAGGATTTTTTGTGTCATTGGATGAACAATTAGGTCATTTTCGTCCTCCCTAGGCTAATTGTTGTCGTGCATCAAATAGGTGTTTTGTGTCATTGGATGAACATTTAGGTCATTTTCGTCCTCCCTAGGCTAATTCTTGTCCAATTAGGGTTTTTAACCAATCTTGTGCATCCAATAGGTGTTTTGTGTCATTGGATGAACATTTAGGTCATTTTCGTCCTCCCTACACTTAATCTTGTCCAATTAGGGTTTTTAAGCAATCTTGTGCATCCAATAGGTGTTTTGTGTCATTGGTTGCACAATTAGGTCATTTTCTTCCTCCCTAAACTTAATCTTGTCCAATTAGTGTTTCTAACCATTCCTGTGCATCCAATAGGTGTTTTGTGTCATTGGATGAACATTTAGGTCATTTTCATCCTCCCTAGGCTAATTCTTGTCCAATTAGGGTTTTTAACCAATCTTGTGCATCCAATAGGTGTTTTGTGTCATTGGATGAACATTTAGGTCATTTTCATCCTCCCTACACTTAAGCTTGTCCAGTTAGGGTTTTTAACCAATCTTGTGCATCCAATAGGTGTTTTGTGTCATTGGATGAACATTTAGGTCATTTTCATCCTCCCTATGCTAATTCTTGTCCAATTAGGGTTTTTAACCAATCTTGTGCATCCAATAGGTGTTTTGTGTCATTGGATGAACATTTAGGTCATTTTCATCCTCCCTACACTTAAGCTTGTCCAATTAGGGTTTTTAACCAATCTTGTGCATCCAATAGGTGTTTTGTGTCATTGGATGAACATTTAGGTCATTTTCGTCCTCCCTACACTTAATCTTGTCCAATTAGGGTTTTTAACCAATCTTGTGCATCCAATGGGTGTTTTGTGTCATTGGATGAACATTTACGTCATTTTCGTCCTCCCTAAACTTAATCTTGTCCAATTAGGGTTTCTAACCAATCTTGTGCATCCAATAGGTGTTTTTGTGTCATTGGATGAACAATTAGGTCATTTTCGTCCTCCCTAGGCTAATTCTTGTCCAATTAGGGTTTTTAAGCAATCTTGTGCATCCAATAGGTGTTTTGTGTCATTGGATGAACATTTAGGTCATTTTCATCCTCCCTAGGCTAATTCTTGTCCAATTAGGGTTTCTAACCAATCTTGTGCATCCAATAGTTGTGTTTGTGTCATTGGATGAACAATTAGGTCATTTTCGACCTCCCTAGGCTTCTTCTTGTCCAATTAGGGTTTTTAACCAATCTTGTGCATCCAATAGGTGTGTTTGTGTCGTTGGATGATTTTTATGTCATTTTCGACCTCCCTACACTTAATCTTGTCCAATTAGGGTTTCTAACCAATCTTGTGCATCCAATAGGAGTTTTTGTGTCATTGGATGAACAATTAAGTCATTTTCGTCCTCCCTAGGCTAATTCTTGTCCAATTAGGGTTTTAAACCAATCTTGTGCATCCAATAGGTGTTTTGTGTCATTGGATGAACATTTAGGTCATTTTCATCCTCCCTAGGCTAATTCTTGTCCAATTAGGGTTTCTAACCAATCTTGTGCATCCAATAGTTGTGTATGTGTCATTGGATGAACAATTAGGTCATTTTCGACCTCCCTAGGCTTATTCTTGTCCAATCATGGTTTTTAACCAATCTTGTGCATCCAATAGGTGTTTTGTGTCATTGGATGAACATTTAGGTCATTTTCATCCTCCCTAGGCTTATGCTTGTCCAATTAGGGTTTCTAACCAATCTTGTGCATCCAATAGTTGTGTTTGTGTCATTGGATGAAGAATTAGGTCATCGTCCTCCCTAGGCTAATTCTTGTCCAATTAGGGTTTTTAACCAATCTTGTGAATCCAATAGGTGTTTTGTGTCATTGGATGAACATTTAGGTCATTTTCGTCCTCCCTAAACTAAATCTTGTTCAATTAGTGTTTCTAACCAATCCTGTGCATCCAATAGGTGTTTTGTGTCATTGGATGAACATTTAGGTCATTTTCATTTTCCCTAGGCTTATGCTTGTCCAATTAGAGTTTCTAACCAATCTTGTGCATCCAATAGTTGTGTTTGTGTCATTGGATGAACAATTAGGTCATTTTCGACCTCCCTAGGCTTATTCTTGTCCAATTAGGGTTTTTAACCAATCTTGTGCATCCAATAGGTGTTTTGTGTCATTGGACGAACATTTAGGTCATTTTCGTCCTCCCTAGACTTAATGTAGTCCAATTAGGGTTTTAAACCAATCTTGTGCATCCATTAGGTGTTTTGTGCCTTTGGATGCACAATTAGGTCATTTTCGTCCTCCCTAAACTTAATCTTGTCCAATTAGGGTTTTTAACCAATCCTGTGCATCCAATAGGTGTTTTGTGACATTGGATGAACATTTAGGTCATTTTCATCCTCCCTAGGCTAATTCTTGTCCAATTAGGGTTTTTAACCAATCTTGTGCATCCAATAGGTGTTTTGTGTCATTGGATGAACATTTAGGTCATTTTCATCCTCCCTACACTTAAGCTTGTCCAATTAGGGTTTTTAACCAATCTTGTGCATCCAATAGGTGTTTTGTGTCATTGGATGAACATTTAGGTCATTTTCGTCCTCCCTACACTTAATCTTGTCCAATTAGGGTTTTTAAGCAATCTTGTGCATCCATTAGGTGTTTTGTGTCATTGGATGCACAATTAGGTCATTTTCGTCCTCCCTAAACTTAATCTTGTCCAATTAGGGTTTTTAACCTATCCTGTGCATCCAATAGGTGTTTTGTGTCATTGGATGAACATTTAGGTCATTTTCGTCTTCCCTAGGCTTATGCTTTTTCAATTAGAGTTTCTAACCAATCTTGTGCATCCAATAGTTGTGTTTGTGTCATTGGATGAACAATTAGGTCATTTTCGACCTCCCTAGGCTTCTTCTTGTCCAATTAGGGTTTTTAACCAATCTTGTGCATCCAATAGGTGTGTTTGTGTCGTTGGATGATTTTTATGTCATTTTCGTCCTCCCTAAACTTAATCTTGTCCAATTAGGGTTTTTAACCTATCCTGTGCATCCAATAGGTGTTTTGTGTCATTGGATGAACATTTAGGTCATTTTCATCCTCCCTAGGCTAATTCTTGTCCAATTAGGGTTTTTAACCAATCTTGTGCATCCAATAGGTGTTTTGTGTCATTGGATGAACATTTAGGTCATTTTCATCCTCCCTACACTTAATCTTGTCCAATTAGGGTTTTTAACCAATCTTGTGCATCCAATAGGTGTTTTGTGTCATTGGATGAACATTTAGGTCATTTTCGTCCTCCCTACACTTAATCTTGTCGAATTAGGGTTTTTAAGCAATCTTGTGCATCCATTAGGTGTTTTGTGTCATTGGATGCACAATTAGGTCATTTTCGACCTCCGTAGGCTTCTTCTTGTCCAATTAGGGTTTTTAACCAATCTTGTGCATCCAATAGGTGTGTTTGTGTCGTTGGATGATTTTTATGTCATTTTCGACCTCCCTACACTTAATCTTGTCCAATTAGGGTTTCTAACCAATCTTGTGCATCCAATAGGTGTTTTTGTGTCATTGGATGAACAATTAGGTCATTTTAGTCCTCCCTAGGCTAATTCTTGTCCAATTAGGGTTTTTAAGCAATCTTGTGCATCCAATAGGTGTTTTGTGTCATTGGATGAACATTTAGGTCATTTTCATCCTCCCTAGGCTAATTCTTGTCCAATTAGGGTTTCTAACCAATCTTGTGCATCCAATAGTTGTGTATGTGTCATTGGATGAACAATTAGGTCATTTTCGACCTCCCTGGCTTATTCTTGTCCAATTAGGGTTTTTAACCAATCTTGTGCATCCAATAGGTGTTTTGTGTCATTGGATGAACATTTAGGTCATTTTCATCCTCCCTAGGCTTATGCTTGTCCAATTAGGGTTTCTAACCAATCTTGTGCATCCAATAGTTGTGTTTGTGTCATTGGATGAAAAATTAGGTCATCGTCCTCCCTAGGCTAATTCTTGTCCAATTACGGTTTTTAACCAATCTTGTGCATCCAATAGGTGTTTTGTGTCATTGGATGAACATTTAGGTCATTTTCGTCCTCCCTAAACTAAATCTTGTTCAATTAGTGTTTCTAACCAATCCTGTGCACCCAATAGGTGTTTTGTGTCATTGGATGAACATTTAGGTCATTTTCATTTTCCCTAGGCTTATGCTTGTCCAATTAGAGTTTCTAACCAATCTTGTGCATCCAATAGTTGTGTTTGTGTATTGGATGAACAATTAGGTCATTTTCGACCTCCCTAGGCTTATTCTTGTCCAATTAGGGTTTTTAACCAATCTTGTGCATCCAATAGGTGTTTTGTGTCATTGGACGAACATTTAGGTCATTTTCGTCCTCCCTAGACTTAATGTAGTCCAATTAGGGTTTTTAACCAATCTTGTGCATCCATTAGGTGTTTTGTGTCATTGGATGCACAATTAGGTCATTTTCGTCCTCCCTAAACTTAATCTTGTCCAATTAGTGTTTCTAACCAATCCTGTGCATCCAATAGGTGTTTTGTGTCATTGGATGAACATTTACGTCATTTTCATCTTCCCTAGGCTTATGCTTGTTCAATTAGAGTTTCTAACCAATCTTGTGCATCCAATAGTTGTGTTTGTGTCATTGGATGAACAATTAGGTCATTTTCGACCTCCCTAGGCTTCTTCTTGTCCAATTAGGGTTTTTAACCAATCTTCTGCATCCAATAGGTGTTTTGTGTCATTGGACGAACATTTAGGTCATTTTCGTCCTCCCTAGACTTAATATAGTCCAATTAGGGTTTTAAACCAATCTTGTGCATCCATTAGGTGTTTTGTGTCATTGGATGCACAATTAGGTCATTTTCGTCCTCCCTAAACTTAATCTTGTCCAATTAGGGTTTTTAACCTATCCTGTGCATCCAATAGGTGTTTTGTGTAATTGGATGAACATTTAGGTCATTTTCGTCCTCCCTACACTTAATCTTGTCCAATTAGGGTTTTTAAGCAATCTTGTGCATCCATTAAGTGTTTTGTGTCATTAGATGCACAATTAGGTCATTTTCGTCCTCCCTAAACTTAATCTTGTCCAATTAGTGTTTCTAACCAATCCTGTGCATCCAATAGGTGTTTTGTGTCATTGGATGAACATTTAGGTCATTTTCATCTTCCCTAGGCTTATGCTTTTTCAATTAGAGTTTCTAACCAATCTTGTGCATCCAATAGTTGTGTTTGTGTCATTGGATGAACAATTAGGTCATTTTCGACCTCCCTAGGCTTCTTCTTGTCCAATTAGGGTTTTTAACCAATCTTGTGCATCCAATAGGTGTGTTTGTGTCGTTGGATGATTTTTATGTCATTTTCGACCTCCCTACACTTAATCTTGTCCAATTAGGGTTTCTAACCAATCTTGTGCATCCAATACGTGTTTTTGTGTCATTGGATGAACGATTAGGTCATTTTCGTCCTCCCTAGGCTAATCCTTGTCCAATTAAGGTTTTTAACCAATCTTGTGCATCCAATAGGTGTTTTGTGTCATTTGATGAACATTTAGGTCATTTTCCTCCTCCCTACACTTAAGCTTGTCCAATTAGGGTTTTTAACCAATCTTGTGCATCCAATAGGTGTTTTGTGTCATTGGATGAACATTTAGGTCATTTTCGTCCTCCCTACACTTAATCTTGTCGAATTAGGGTTTTTAAGCAATCTTGTGCATCCATTAGGTGTTTTGTGTCATTGGATGCACAATTAGGTCATTTTCGTCCTCCCTAAACTTAATCTTGTCCAATTAGTGTTTCTAACCAATCCTGTGCATCCAATAGGTGTTTTGTATCATGGGATGAACATTTAGGTCATTTTCATCTTCCTTAGGCTTATGCTTGTTCAATTAGAGTTTCTAACCAATCTTGTGCATCCAATAGTTGTGTTTGTGTCATTGGATGAACAATTAGGTCATTTTCGACCTCCCTAGGCTTCTTCTTGTCCAATTAGGGTTTTTAACCAATCTTGTGCATCCAATAGGTGTTTTGTGTCATTGGATGAACATTTAGGTCATTTTCGTCCTCCCTACACTTAATCTTGTCCAATTAGGGTTTTTAACCAATCTTGTGCATCCATTAGGTGTTTTGTGTCATTGGATGCACAATTAGGTCATTTTCGTCCTCCCTAAACTTAATCTTGTCCAATTAGGGTTTTTAACCAATCCTGTGCATCCAATAGGTGTTTTGTGTCATTGGATGAACATTTAGGTCATTTTCATCCTCCCTAGGCTTATTCTTGTCCAATTAGGGTTTTTAACCAATCTTGTGCATCCAATAGGTGTTTTGTGTCATTGGATGAACATTTAGGTCATTTTCATCCTCCCTACACTTAAGCTTGTCCAATTAGGGTTTTTAACCAATCTTGTGCATCCAATAGGTGTTTTGTGTCATTGGATGAACATTTAGGTCATTTTCGTCCTCCCTACACTTAATCTTGTCCAATTAGGGTTTTTAAGCAATCTTGTGCATCCATTAGGTGTTTTGTGTCTTTGGATGCACAATTAGGTCATTTTCGTCCTCCCTAAACTTAATCTTGTCCAATTAGGGTTTTTAACCAATCCTGTGCATCCAATAGGTGTTTTGTGACATTGGATGAACATTTAGGTCATTTTCATCCTCCCTAGGCTAATTCTTGTCCAATTAGGGTTTTTAACCAATCTTGTGCATCCAATAGGTGTTTTGTGTCATTGGATGAACATTTAGGTCATTTTCGTCCTCCCTACACTTAATCTTGTCGAATTAGGGTTTTTAAGCAATCTTGTGCATCCATTAGGTGTTTTGTGTCATTGGATGCACAATTAGGTCATTTTCGTCCTCCCTAAACTTAATCTTGTCCAATTAGTGTTTCTAACCAATCCTGTGCATCCAATAGGTGTTTAATGGTATGAACATTTAGGTCATTTTCATCTTCCCTAGGCTTATGCTTTTTCAATTAGAGTTTCTAACCAGTCTTGTGCATCCAATAGTTGTGTTTGTGTCATTGGATGAACAATTAGGTCATTTTCGACCTCCCTAGGCTTCTTCTTGTCCAATTAGGGTTTTTAACCAATCTTGTGCATCCAATAGGTGTGTTTGTGTCGTTGGATGATTTTTATGTCATTTTCGACCTCCCTACACTTAATCTTGTCCAATTAGGGTTTCTAACCAATCTTGTGCATCCAATACGTGTTTTTGTGTCATTGGATGAACAATTAGGTCATTTTCGTCCTCCCTAGGCTAATTCTTGTCCAATTAAGGTTTTTAACCAATCTTGTGCATCCAATAGGTGTTTTGTGTCATTTGATGAACATTTAGGTCATTTTCATCCTCCCTACACTTAAGCTTGTCCAATTAGGGTTTTTAACCAATCTTGTGCATCCAATAGGTGTTTTGTGTCATTGGACGAACATTTAGGTCATTTTCGTCCTCCCTAGACTTAATGTAGTCCAATTAGGGTTTTAAACCAATCTTGTGCATCCATTAGGTGTTTTGTGTCATTGGATGCACAATTAGGTCATTTTTGTCCTCCCTAAACTTAATCTTGTCCAATTAGTGTTTCTAACCAGTCCTGTGCATCCAATAGGTGTTTTGTGTCATTGGATGAACATTTAGGTCATTTTCATCTTCCCTAGGCTTATGCTTTTCCAATTAGAGTTTCTAACCAATCTTGTGCATCCAATAGTTGTGTTTGTGTCATTTGATGAACCATTAGGTCATTTTCGACCTCCCTAGGCTTATTCTTGTCCAATTAGGGTTTTTAACCAATCTTGTGCATCCAATAGGTGTTTTGTGTCATTGGACGAACATTTAGGTCATTTTCGTCCTCCCTAGACTTAATGTAGTCCAATTAGGGTTTTAAACCAATCTTGTGCATCCATTAGGTGTTTTGTGTCATTGGATGCACAATTAGGTCATTTTCGTCCTCTCTAAACTTAATCTTGTCTAATTAGTGTTTCTAACCAATCCTGTGCATCCAATAGGTGTTTTGTGTCATTGGATGAACATTTAGGTCATTTTCATCTTCCCTAGGCTTATGCTTGTCCAATTAGAGTTTCTAACCAATCTTGTGCATCCAATAGTTGTGTTTGTGTCATTGGATGAACAATTAGGTCATTTTCGACCTCCCTAGGCTTATTCTTGTCCAATTAGGGTTTTTAACCAATCTTGTGCATCCAATAGGTGTTTTGTGTCATTGGACGAACATTTAGGTCATTTTCGTCCTCCCTAGACTTAATGTAGTCCAATTAGGGTTTTAAACAAATCTTGTGCATCCATTAGGTGTTTTGTGTCATTGGATGCACAATTAGGTCATTTTCGTGCTCCCTAAACTTAATCTTGTCCAATTAGTGTTACTAACCAATCCTGTGCATCCAATAGGTGTTTTGTGTCATTGGATGAACATTTAGGTCATTTTCATCTTCCCTAGGCTTATGCTTGTCCAATTAGAGTTTCTAACCAATCTTGTGCATCCAATAGGTGTGTTTGTGTCATTGGATGATTTTTATGTCATTTTCGATCTCCCTACACTTAATCTAGTCCAATGGGTTTCTAACCAATGTTGTGCATCCAATAGGAATTTTTGTGTCATTGGATGAACAATTAGGTCATTTTCGTCCTCCCTAGGCTAATTGTTGTCCAATTAAGGTTTTTAACCAATCTTGTGTATCAAATAGGTGTTTTGTGTCATTAGATGAACATTTAGGTCATTTTCGTCCTCCCTAGGCTAATTCTTGTCCAATTACGGTTTTTAACCAATCTTGTGCATCCAATAGGTATTTTGTGTCATTGGATGAACATTTAGGTCATTTTCGTCCTCCCTACACTTAATCTTGTCCAATTAGGGTTTTTAACCAATCTTGTGCATCCATTAGGTGTTTTGTGTCATTGGATGCACAATTAGGTCATTTTCGTCCTCTCTCAACTTAATCTTGTCCAATTAGTGTTTCTAACCAATCTTGTGCATCCAATAGGTGTTTTGTGTCATTGGATGAACATTTAGGTCATTTTCATCTTCCCTAGGCTTATGCTTGTCCAATTAGAGTTTCTAACTAATATTGTGCATCCAATAGTTGTGTTTGTGTCATTGGATGAACAATTAGGTCATTTTCGACCTCCCTAGGCTTATTCTTGTCCAATTAGGGTTTTTAACCAATCTTGTGCATCCAATAGGTGTGTTTGTGTCGTTGGATGATTTTTATGTCATTTTCGACCTCCCTACACTTAATCTTGTCCAATTAGGGTTTCTAACCAATCTTGTGCATCCAATAGGTGTTTTTGTGTCATTGGATGAACAATTAGGTCATTTTCGTCCTCCCTAGGCTAATTCTTATCCAATTAGGGTTTTTAACCAATCTTGTGCATCCAATAGGTGTTTTGTGTCATTGGATGAACATTTAGGTCATTTTCATCCTCCCTCAACTTAATCTTGTCCAATTAGGGTTTTTAACCAATCTTGTGCATCCAATAGGTGTTTTGTGTCATTGGATGAACATTTAGGTCATTTTCGTCCTCCCTACACTTAATCTTGTCCAATTAGGGTTTTTAACCAATCTTGTGCATCCAATAGGTGTTTTGTGTCATTGGATGAACATTTAGGTCATTTTCGTCCTCCCTACACTTAATCTTGTCCAATTAGGGTTTTTAAGCAATCTTGTGCATCCATTAGGTGTTTTGTGTCATTGGATCCACAATTAGGTCATTTTCGTCCTCCCTAAACTTAATCTTGTCCAATTTGTGTTTCTAACCAATCCTGTGCATCCAATAGGTGTTTTGTGTCATTGGATGAACATTTAGGTCATTTTCATCTTCCCTAGGCTTATGCTTGTTCAATTAGAGTTTCTAACCAATCTTGTGCATCCAATAGTTGTGTTTGTGTCATTGGATGAACAATTAGGTCATTTTCGACCTCCCTAGGCTTCTTCTTGTCCAATTAGGGTTTTTAACCAATCTTGTGCATCCAATAGGTGTGTTTGTGTCGTTGGATGATTTTTATGTCATTTTCGACCTCCCTACACTTAATCTTGTCCAATTAGGGTTTCTAACCAATCTTGTGCATCCAATAGGTGTTTTTGTGTCATTGGATGAACAATTAGGTCATTTTCGTCCTCCCTAGGCTAATTGTTGTCCAATTAGGGTTTTTAAGCAATCTTGTGCATCCAATAGGTGTTTTGTGTCATTGGATGAACATTTAAGTCATTTTCAACCTCCCTAGGCTAATTCTAGTCCAATTAGGGTTTCTAACCAATCTTGTGCATCCAATAGTTGTGTATGTGTCATTGGATGAACATTTAGGTCATTTTCAACTTCCCTAAGCTTATGCTTGTCCAATTAGAGTTTCTAACCAATCTTGTGCATCCAATAGTTGTGTTTGTGTCATTGGATGAACAATTAGGTCATTTTCGACCTCCCTAGGCTTATTCTTGTCCAATTAGGGTTTTTAACTAATCTTGTGCATCCAATAGGTGTTTTGTGTCATTGGACGAACATTTAGGTCATTTTCGTCCTCCCTAGACTTAATGTAGTCCAATTAGGGTTTTAAACCAATCTTGTGCATCCATTAGGTGTTTTGTGTCATTGGATGCACAATTAGGTCATTTTCGTCCTCCCTAAACTTAATCTTGTCCAATTAGGGTTTTTAACCTATCCTGTGCATCCAATAGGTGTTTTGTGTCATTGGATGAACATTTAGGTCATTTTCATCTTCCCTAGGCTTATGCTTTTTCAATTAGAGTTTCTAACCAATCTTGTGCATCCAATAGTTGTGTTTGTGTCATTGGATGAACAATTAGGTCATTTTCGACCTCCCTAGGCTTCTTCTTGTCCAATTAGGGTTTTTAACCAATCTTGTGCATCCAATAGGTGTGTTTGTGTCGTTGGATGATTTTTATGTCATTTTCGTCCTCCCTAAACTTAATCTTGTCCAATTAGGGTTTTTAACCTATCATGTGCATCCAATAGGTGTTTTGTGTCATTGGATGAACATTTAGGTCATTTTCATCCTCCCTAGGCTAATTCTTGTCCAATTAGGGTTTTTAACCAATCTTGTGCATCCAATAGGTGTTTTGTGTCATTGGATGCACAATTAGGTCATTTTCGTCCTCCCTAAACTTAATCTTGTCCAATTAGTGTTTCTAACCAATCCTGTGCATCCAATAGGTGTTTTGTATCATGGGATGAACATTTAGGTCATTTTCATCTTCCCTAGGCTTATGCTTGTTCAATTAGAGTTTCTAACCAATCTTGTGCATCCAATAGTTGTGTTTGTGTCATTGGATGAACAATTAGGTCATTTTCGACCTCCCTAGGCTTCTTCTTGTCCAATTAGGGTTTTTAACCAATCTTGTGCATCCAATAGGTGTTTTGTGTCATTGGATGAACATTTAGGTCATTTTCGTCCTCCCTACACTTAATCTTGTCCAATTAGGGTTTTTAAGCAATCTTGTGCATCCATTAGGTGTTTTGTGTCATTGGATCCACAATTAGGTCATTTTCGTCCTCCCTAAACTTAATCTTGTCCAATTAGTGTTTCTAACCAATCCTGTGCATCCAATAGGTGTTTTGTGTCATTGGATGAACATTTAGGTCATTTTCATCTTCCCTAGGCTTATGCTTGTTCAATTAGAGTTTCTAACCAATCTTGTGCATCCAATAGTTGTGTTTGTGTCATTGGATGAACAATTAGGTCATTTTCGACATCCCTAGGCTTCTTCTTGTCCAATTAGGGTTTTTAACCAATCTTGTGCATCCAATAGGTGTGTTTGTGTCGTTGGATGATTTTTATGTCATTTTCGACCTCCCTACACTTAATCTTGTCCAATTAGGGTTTCTAACCAATCTTGTGCATCCAATAGGTGTTTTTGTGTCATTGGATGAACAATTAAGTCATTTTCGTCCTCCCAAGGCTAATTCTTGTCCAATTAGGGTTTTAAACCAATCTTGTGCATCCAATAGGTGTTTTGTGTCATTGGATGAACATTTAGGTCATTTTCATCCTCCCTAGGCTAATTCTTGTCCAATTAGGGTTTCTAACCAATCTTGTGCATCCAATAGTTGTGTATGTGTCATTGGATGAACAATTAGATCATTTTCGACCTCCCTAGGCTTATTCTTGTCCAATTAGGGTTTCTAACCAATCTTGTGCATCCAATAGTTGTGTTTGTGTCATTGGATGAACAATTAGGTCATTTTCGACCTCCCTAGGCTTATTCTTGTCCAATTAGGGTTTCTAACCAATCTTGTGCATCCAATAGTTGTGTTTGTGTCATTGGATGAACAATTAGGTCATTTTCGACCTCCCTAGGCTTATTCTTGTCCAATTAGGGTTTTTAACCAATCTTGTGCATCCAATAGGTGTTTTGTGTCATTGGACGAACATTTAGGTCATTTTCGTCCTCCCTAGACTTAATGTAGTCCAATTAGGGTTTTAAACAAATCTTGTGCATCCATTAGGTGTTTTGTGTCATTGGATGCACAATTAGGTCATTTTCGTCCTCCCTAAACTTAATCTTGTCCAATTAGTGTTACTAACCAATCCTGTGCATCCAATAGGAGTTTTGTCTCATTTGATGAACATTTAGGTCATTTTCATCTTCCCTAGGCTTATGCTTGTCCAATTAAAGTTTCTAACCAATCTTGTGCATCCAATAGGTGTGTTTGTGTCATTGGATGATTTTTTTGTCATTTTCGATCTCCCTACACTTAATCTAGTCCAATGGGTTTCTAACCAATCTTGTGCATCCAATAGGAATTTTTGTGTCATTGGATGAACAATTAGGTCATTTTCGTCCTCCCTAGGCTAATTGTTGTCCAATTAAGGTTTTTAACCAATCTTGTGCATCAAATAGGTGTTTTGTGTCATTAGATGAACATTTAGGTCATTTTCGTCCTCCCTAGGCTAATTCTTGTCCAATTAGGGTTTTTAACCAATCTTGTGCATCCAATAGGTGTTTTGTGTCATTGGATGAACATTTAGGTCATTTTCGTCCTCCCTAGGCTAATTCTTGTCCAATTAGGGTTTTTAACCAATCTTGTGCATCCAATAGGTGTTTTGTGTCATTGGATGCACAATTAGGTCATTTTCGTCCTCCCTAAACTTAATCTTGTCCAATTAGTGTTTCTAACCAATCCTGTGCATCCAATAGGTGTTTTGTGTCATTGGATGAACATTTAGGTCATTTTCATCTTCCCTAGGCTTATGCTTTTTCAATTAGAGTTTCTAACCAATCTTGTGCATCCAATAGTTGTGTTTGTGTCATTGGATGAACAATTAGGTCATTTTCGACCTCCCTAGGCTTCTTCTTGTCCAATTAGGGTTTTTAACCAATCTTGTGCATCCAATAGGTGTTTTGTGTCATTGGATGAACATTTAGGTCATTTTCGTCCTCCCTACACTTAATCTTGTCCAATTAGGGTTTTTAAGCAATCTTGTGCATCCATTAGGTGTTTTGTGTCATTAGATGCACAATTAGGTCATTTTCGTCCTCCCTAAACTTAATCTTGTCCAATTAGTGTTTCTAACCAATCCTGTGCATCCAATAGGTGTTTTGTGTCATTGGATGAACATTTAGGTCATTTTCGTCCTCCCTACACTTAATCTTGTCCAATTAGGGTTTTTAAGCAATCTTGTGCATCCATTAGGTGTTTTGTGTCATTGGATGCACAATTAGGTCATTTTCGTCCTCCCTAAACTTAATCTTGTCCAATTAGGGTTTTTAACCTATCCTGTGCATCCAATAGGTGTTTTGTGTCATTGGATGAACATTTAGGTCATTTTCATCCTCCCTAGGCTAATTCTTGTCCAATTAGGGTTTTTAACCAATCTTGTGCATCCAATAGGTGTTTTGTGTCATTGGATGAACATTTAGGTCATTTTCATCCTCCCTACACTTAATCTTGTCCAATTAGGGTTTTTAACCAATCTTGTGCATCCAATAGGTGTTTTGTGTCATTGGATGAACATTTAGGTCATTTTCGTCCTCCCTACACTTAATCTTGTCGAATTAGGGTTTTTAAGCAATCTTGTGCATCCATTAGGTGTTTTGTGTCATTGGATGCACAATTAGGTCATTTTCGTCCTCCCTAAACTTAATCTTGTCCAATTAGGGTTTTTAACCTATCCTGTGCATCCAATAGGTGTTTTGTGTCATTGGATGAACATTTAGGTCATTTTCATCCTCCCTAGGCTAATTCTTGTCCAATTAGGGTTTTTAACCAATCTTGTGCATCCAATAGGTGTTTTGTGTCATTGGATGAACATTTAGGTCATTTTCATCCTCCCTACACTTAAGCTTGTCCAATTAGGGTTTTTAACCAATCTTGTGCATCCAATAGGTGTTTTGTGTCATTGGATGAACATTTAGGTCATTTTCGTCCTCTCTACACTTAATCTTGTCCAATTAGGGTTTTTAAGCAATCTTGTGCATCCATTAGGTGTTT
This sequence comes from Cicer judaicum, assembly GCA_037974835.1. Classification (NCBI taxonomy): domain Eukaryota; kingdom Viridiplantae; phylum Streptophyta; class Magnoliopsida; order Fabales; family Fabaceae; genus Cicer; species Cicer judaicum. The sequence goes on along the minus strand of JBBPBS010000963.1, from coordinate 12,620 downwards.
TGTGTCATTGGATGCACAATTAGGTCATTTTCGTCCTCCCTAAACTTAATCTTGTCCAATTAGTGTTTCTAACCAATCCTGTGCATCCAATAGGTGTTTTGTGTCATTGGATGAACATTTACGTCATTTTCATCTTCCCTAGGCTTATGCTTGTTCAATTAGAGTTTCTAACCAATCTTGTGCATCCAATAGTTGTGTTTGTGTCATTGGATGAACAATTAGGTCATTTTCGACCTCCCTAGGCTTCTTCTTGTCCAATTAGGGTTTTTAACCAATCTTGTGCATCCAATAGGTGTTTTGTGTCATTGGACGAACATTTAGGTCATTTTCGTCCTCCCTAGACTTAATGTAGTCCAATTAGGGTTTTAAACCAATCTTGTGCATCCATTAGGTGTTTTGTGTCATTGGATGCACAATTAGGTCATTTTCGTCCTCCCTAAACTTAATCTTGTCCAATTAGGGTTTTTAACCTATCTTGTGCATCCAATAGGTGTTTTGTGTCATTGGATTAACATTTAGGTCATTTTCGTCCTCCCTACACTTAATCTTGTCCAATTAGGGTTTTTAAGCAATCTTGTGCATCCATTAGGTGTTTTGTGTCATTAGATGCACAATTAGGTCATTTTCGTCCTCCCCAAACTTAATCTTGTCCAATTAGTGTTTCTAACCAATCCTGTGCATCCAATAGGTGTTTTGTGTCATTGGATGAACATTTAGGTCATTTTCATCTTCCCTAGGCTTAATGTAGTCCAATTAGGGTTTTAAACCAATCTTGTGCATCCATTAGGTGTTTTGTGTCATTGGATGCACAATTAGGTCATTTTCGTCCTCCCTAAACTTAATCTTGTCCAATTAGGGTTTTTAACCTATCCTGTGCATCCAATAGGTGTTTTGTGTCATTGGATGAACATTTAGGTCATTTTCGTCCTCCCTACACTTAATCTTGTCCAATTAGGGTTTTTAAGCAATCTTGTGCATCCATTAGGTGTTTTGTGTCATTAGATGCACAATTAGGTCATTTTCGTCCTCCCTAAACTTAATCTTGTCCAATTAGTGTTTCTAACCAATCCTGTGCATCCAATAGGTGTTTTGTGTCATTGGATGAACATTTAGGTCATTTTCATCTTCCCTAGGCTTATGTTTTTTCAATTAGAGTTTCTAACCAATCTTGTGCATCCAATAGTTGTGTTTGTGTCATTGGATGAACAATTAGGTCATTTTCGACCTCCCTAGGCTTCTTCTTGTCCAATTAGGGTTTTTAACCAATCTTGTGCATCCAATAGGTGTGTTTGTGTCGTTGGATGATTTTTATGTCATTTTCGACCTCCCTACACTTAATCTTGTCCAATTAGGGTTTCTAACCAATCTTGTGCATCCAATACGTGTTTTTGTGTCATTGGATGAACAATTAGGTCATTTTCGTCCTCCCTAGGCTAATTCTTGTCCAATTAAGGTTTTTAACCAATCTTGTGCATCCAATAGGTGTTTTGTGTCATTTGATGAACATTTAGGTCATTTTCATCCTCCCTACACTTAAGCTTGTCCAATTAGGGTTTTTAACCAATCTTGTGCATCCAATAGGTGTTTTGTGTCATTGGACGAACATTTAGGTCATTTTCGTCCTCCCTAGACTTAATGTAGTCCAATTAGGGTTTTAAACCAATCTTGTGCATCCATTAGGTGTTTTGTGTCATTGGATGCACAATTAAGTCATTTTCGTCCTCCCTAAACTTAATCTTGTCCAATTAGGGTTTTTAACCTATCCTGTGCATCCAATAGGTGTTTTGTGTCATTGGATGAACATTTAGGTCATTTTCGTCCTCCCTACACTTAATCTTGTCCAATTAGGGTTTTTAAGCAATCTTGTGCATCCATTAGGTGTTTTGTGTCATTAGATGCACAATTAGGTCATTTTCGTCCTCCCTAAACTTAATCTTGTCCAATTAGTGTTTCTAACCAATCCTGTGCATCCAATAGGTGTTTTGTGTCATTGGATGAACATTTAGGTCATTTTCATCTTCCCTAGGCTTATGCTTTTTCAATTAGAGTTTCTAACCAATCTTGTGCATCCAATAGTTGTGTTTGTGTCATTGGATGAACAATTAGGTCATTTTCGACATCCCTAGGCTTCTTCTTGTCCAATTAGGGTTTTTAACCAATCTTGTGCATCCAATAGGTGTGTTTGTGTCGTTGGATGATTTTTATGTCATTTTCGTCCTCCCTAAACTTAATCTTGTCCAATTAGGGTTTTTAACCTATCCTGTGCATCCAATAGGTGTTTTGTGTCATTGGATGAACATTTAGGTCATTTTCATCCTCCCTAGGCTAATTCTTGTCCAATTAGGGTTTTTAACCAATCTTGTGCATCCAATAGGTGTTTTGTGTCATTGGATGAACATTTAGGTCATTTTCATCCTCCCTACACTTAAGCTTGTCCAATTAGGGTTTTTAACCAATCTTGTGCATCCAATAGGTGTTTTGTGGCATTGGATGAACATTTAGGTCATTTTCGTCCTCCCTACACTTAATCTTGTCGAATTAGGGTTTTTAAGCAATCTTGTGCATCCATTAGGTGTTTTGTGTCATTGGATGCACAATTAGGTCATTTTCGTCCTCCCTAAACTTAATCTTGTCCAATTAGTGTTTCTAACCAATCCTGTGCATCCAATAGGTGTTTTGTATAATGGTATGAACATTTAGGTCATTTTCATCTTCCCTAGGCTTATGCTTTTTCAATTAGAGTTTCTAACCAGTCTTGTGCATCCAATAGTTGTGTTTGTGTCGTTGGATGAAGAATTAGGTCATCGTCCTCCCTAGGCTAATTCTTGTCCAATTAGGGTTTTTAACCAATCTTGTGCATCCAATAGGTGTTTTGTGTCATTGGATGAACATTTAGGTCATTTTCGTCCTCCCTAAACTAAATCTTGTTCAATTAGTGTTTCTAACCAATCCTGTGCATCCAATAGGTGTTTTGTGTCATTGGATGAACATTTAGGTCATATTCATTTTCCCTAGGCTTATGCTTGTCCAATTAGAGTTTCTAACCAATCTTGTGCATCCAATAGTTGTGTTTGTGTCATTGGATGAACAATTAGGTCATTTTCGACCTCCCTAGGCTTATTCTTGTCCAATTAGGGTTTTTAACCAATCTTGTGCATCCAATAGGTGTTTTGTGTCATTGGACGAACATTTAGGTCATTTTCGTCCTCCCTAGACTTAATGTAGTCCAATTAGGGTTTTAAACCAATCTTGTGCATCCATTAGGTGTTTTGTGTCTTTGGATGCACAATTAGGTCATTTTCGTCCTCCCTAAACTTAATCTTGTCCAATTAGGGTTTTTAACCAATCCTGTGCATCCAATAGGTGTTTTGTGACATTGGATGAACATTTAGGTCATTTTCATCCTCCCTAGGCTAATTCTTGTCCAATTAGGGTTTTTAACCAATCTTGTGCATCCAATAGGTGTTTTGTGTCATTGGATGAACATTTAGGTCATTTTCGTCCTCCCTAAACTAAATCTTGTTCAATTAGTGTTTCTAACCAATCCTGTGCATCCAATAGGTGTTTTGTGTCATTGGATGAACATTTAGGTCATTTTCATTTTCCCTAGGCTTATGCTTGTCCAATTAGAGTTTCTAACCAATCTTGTGCATCCAATAGTTGTGTTTGTGTCATTGGATGAACAATTAGGTCATTTTCGACCTCCCTAGGCTTATTCTTGTCCAATTAGGGTTTTTAACTAATCTTGTGCATCCAATAGGTGTTTTGTGTCATTGGACGAACATTTAGGTCATTTTCGTCCTCCCTAGACTTAATGTAGTCCAATTAGGGTTTTAAACCAATCTTGTGCATCCATTAGGTGTTTTGTGTCATTGGATGCACAATTAGGTCATTTTCGTCCTCCCTAAACTTAATCTTGTCCAATTAGGGTTTTTAACCAATCCTGTGCATCCAATAGGTGTTTTGTGTCATTGGATGAACATTTAAGTCATTTTCTTCTTCCCTAGGCTTATGCTTGTTCAATTAGAGTTTCTAACCAATCTTGTGCATCCAATAGTTGTGTTTGTGTCATTGGATGAACAATTAGGTCATTTTCGACCTCCCTAGGCTTCTTCTTGTCCAATTAGGGTTTTTAACCAATCTTGTGCATCCAATAGGTGTTTTGTGTCATTGGATGAACATTTAGGTCATTTTCGTCCTCCCTACACTTAATCTTGTCCAATTAGGGTTTTTAAGCAATCTTGTGCATCCATTAGGTGTTTTGTGTCATTAGATGCACAATTAGGTCATTTTCGTCCTCCCTAAACTTAATCTTGTCCAATTAGTGTTTCTAACCAATCCTGTGCATCCAATAGGTGTTTTGTGTCATTGGATGAACATTTAGGTCATTTTCATCTTCCCTAGGCTTATGCTTGTTCAATTAGAGTTTCTAACCAATCTTGTGCATCCAATAGGTGTGTTTGTGTCATTGGATGAACAATTAGGTCATTTTCGACCTCCCTAGGCTTCTTCTTGTCCAATTAGGGTTTTTAACCAATCTTGTGCATCCAATAGGTGTGTTTGTGTCGTTGGATGATTTTTATGTCATTTTCGACCTCCCTACACTTAATCTTGTCCAATTAGGGTTTCTAACCAATCTTGTGCATCCAATAGGTGTTTTTGTGTCATTGGATGAACAATTAGGTCATTTTCGTCCTCCCTAGGCTAATTCTTGTCCAATTAGGGTTTTTAAGCAATCTTGTGCATCCAATAGGTGTTTTGTGTCATTGGATGAACATTTAGGTCATTTTCATCCTCCCTAGGCTTATTCTTGTCCAATTAGGGTTTCTAACCAATCTTGTGCATCCAATAGTTGTGTATGTGTCATTGGATGAACAATTAGGTCATTTTCGACCTCCCTAGGCTTATTCTTGTCCAATCATGGTTTTTAACCAATCTTGTGCATCCAATAGGTGTTTTGTGTCATTGGATGAACATTTAGGTCATTTTCATCCTCCCTAGGCTTATGCTTGTCCAATTAGGGTTTCTAACCAATCTTGTGCATCCAATAGTTGTGTTTGTGTCATTGGATGAAGAATTAGGTCATCGTCCTCCCTAGGCTAATTCTTGTCCAATTAGGGTTTTTAACCAATCTTGTGAATCCAATAGGTGTTTTGTGTCATTGGATGAACATTTAGGTCATTTTCGTCCTCCCTAAACTAAATCTTGTTCAATTAGTGTTTCTAACCAATCCTGTGCATCCAATAGGTGTTTTGTGTCATTGGATGAACATTTAGGTCATTTTCATTTTCCCTAGGCTTATGCTTGTCCAATTAGAGTTTCTAACCAATCTTGTGCATCCAATAGTTGTGTTTGTGTATTGGATGAACAATTAGGTCATTTTCGACCTCCCTAGGCTTATTCTTGTCCTATTAGGGTTTTTAACCAATCTTGTGCATCCAATAGGTGTTTTGTGTCATTGGACGAACATTTAGGTCATTTTCGTCCTCCCTAGACTTAATGTAGTCCAATTAGGGTTTTTAACCAATCTTGTGCATCCATTAGGTGTTTTGTGTCATTGGATGCACAATTAGGTCATTTTCGTCCTCCCTAGACTTAATCTTGTCCAATTAGTGTTTCTAACCAATCCTGTGCATCCAATAGGTGTTTTGTGTCATTGGATGAACATTTACGTCATTTTCATCTTCCCTAGGCTTATGCTTGTTCAATTAGAGTTTCTAACCAATCTTGTGCATCCAATAGTTGTGTTTGTGTCATTGGATGAACAATTAGGTCATTTTCGACCTCCCTAGGCTTCTTCTTGTCCAATTAGGGTTTTTAACCAATCTTCTGCATCCAATAGGTGTTTTGTGTCATTGGACGAACATTTAGGTCATTTTCGTCCTCCTTAGAGTTAATATAGTCCAATTAGGGTTTTAAACCAATCTTGTGCATCCATTAGGTGTTTTGTGTCATTGGATGCACAATTAGGTCATTTTCGTCCTCCCTAAACTTAATCTTGTCCAATTAGGGTTTTTAACCTATCCTGTGCATCCAATAGGTGTTTTGTGTCATTGGATGAACATTTAGGTCATTTTCGTCCTCCCTACACTTAATCTTGTCCAATTAGGGTTTTTAAGCAATCTTGTGCATCCATTAGGTGTTTTGTGTCATTAGATGCACAATTAGGTCATTTTCGTCCTCCCTAAACTTAATCTTGTCCAATTAGTGTTTCTAACCAATCCTGTGCATCCAATAGGTGTTTTGTGTCATTGGATGAACATTTAGGTCATTTTCATCTTCCCTAGGCTTAATGTAGTCCAATTAGGGTTTTAAACCAATCTTGTGCATCCATTAGGTGTTTTGTGTCATTGGATGCACAATTAGGTCATTTTCGTCCTCCCTAAACTTAATCTTGTCCAATTAGGGTTTTTAACCTATCCTGTGCATCCAATAGGTGTTTTGTGTCATTGGATGAACATTTAGGTCATTTTCGTCCTCCCTACACTTAATCTTGTCCAATTAGGGTTTTTAAGCAATCTTGTGCATCCATTAGGTGTTTTGTGTCATAAGATGCACAATTAGGTCATTTTCGTCCTCCCTAAACTTAATCTTGTCCAATTAGTGTTTCTAACCAATCCTGTGCATCCAATAGGTGTTTTGTGTCATTGGATGAACATTTAGGTCATTTTCATCTTCCCTAGGCTTATGCTTTTTCAATTAGAGTTTCTAACCAATCTTGTGCATCCAATAGTTGTGTTTGTGTCATTGGATGAACAATTAGGTCATTTTCGACCTCCCTAGGCTTCTTCTTGTCCAATTAGGGTTTTTAACCAATCTTGTGCATCCAATAGGTGTGTTTGTGTCGTTGGATGATTTTTATGTCAGTTTCGACCTCCCTACACTTAATCTTGTCCAATTAGGGTTTCTAACCAATCTTGTGCATCCAATACGTGTTTTTGTGTCATTGGATGAACAATTAGGTCATTTTCGTCCTCCCTAGGCTAATTCTTGTCCAATTAAGGTTTTTAACCAATCTTGTGCATCCAATAGGTGTTTTGTGTCATTTGATGAACATTTAGGTCATTTTCATCCTCCCTACACTTAAGCTTGTCCAATTAGGGTTTTTAACCAATCTTGTGCATCCAATAGGTGTTTTGTGTCATTGGACGAACATTTAGGTCATTTTCGTCCTCCCTAGACTTAATGTAGTCCAATTAGGGTTTTAAACCAATCTTGTGCATCCATTAGGTGTTTTGTGTCATTGGATGCACAATTAGGTCATTTTCGTCCTCCCTAAACTTAATCTTGTCCAATTAGTGTTTCTAACCAGTCCTGTGCATCCAATAGGTGTTTTGTGTCATTGGATGAACATTTAGGTCATTTTCATTTTCCCTAGGCTTATGCTTGTCCAATTAGAGTTTCTAACCAATCTTGTGCATCCAATAGTTGTGTTTGTGTCATTGGATGAACAATTAGGTCATTTTCGACCTCCCTAGGCTTATTCTTGTCCAATTAGGGTTTTTAACCAATCTTGTGCATCCAATAGGTGTGTTTGTGTCGTTGGATGATTTTTATGTCATTTTCGACCTCCCTACACTTAATCTTGTCCAATTAGGGTTTTTAAGCAATCTTGTGCATCCATTAGGTGTTTTGTGTCATTGGATGCACAATTAGGTCATTTTCGTCCTCCCTAAACTTAATCTTGTCCAATTAGTGTTTCTAACCAATCCTGTGCATCCAATAGGTGTTTTGTATAATGGTATGAACATTTAGGTCATTTTCATCTTCCCTAGGCTTATGCTTGTCCAATTAGGGTTTTTAAGCAATCTTGTGCATCCATTAGGTGTTTTGTGTCATTGGATGCACAATTAGGTCATTTTCGTCCTCCCTAAACTTAATCTTGTCCAATTAGTGTTTCTAACCAATCCTGTGCATCCAATAGGTGTTTTGTATCATGGGATGAACATTTAGGTCATTTTCATCTTCCCTAGGCTTATGCTTGTTCAATTAGAGTTTCTAACCAATCTTGTGCATCCAATAGTTGTGTTTGTGTCATTGGATGAACAATTAGGTCATTTTCGACCTCCCTAGGCTTCTTCTTGTCCAATTAGGGTTTTTAACCAATCTTGTGCATCCAATAGGTGTGTTTGTGTCGTTGGATGATTTTTATGTCATTTTCGTCCTCCCTAAACTTAATCTTGTCCAATTAGGGTTTTTAACCTATCCTGTGCATCCAATAGGTGTTTTGTGTCATTGGATGAACATTTAGGTCATTTTCATCCTCCCTAGGCTAATTCTTGTCCAATTAGGGTTTTTAACCAATCTTGTGCATCCAATAGGTGTTTTGTGTCATTGGATGAACATTTAGGTCATTTTCATCCTCCCTACACTTAAGCTTGTCCAATTAGGGTTTTTAACCAATCTTGTGCATCCAATAGGTGTTTTGTGGCATTGGATGAACATTTAGGTCATTTTCGTCCTCCCTACACTTAATCTTGTCGAATTAGGGTTTTTAAGCAATCTTGTGCATCCATTAGGTGTTTTGTGTCATTGGATGCACAATTAGGTCATTTTCGTCCTCCCTAAACTTAATCTTGTCCAATTAGTGTTTCTAACCAATCCTGTGCATCCAATAGGTGTTTTGTATAATGGTATGAACATTTAGGTCATTTTCATCTTCCCTAGGCTTATGCTTTTTCAATTAGAGTTTCTAACCAGTCTTGTGCATCCAATAGTTGTGTTTGTGTCGTTGGATGAAGAATTAGGTCATCGTCCTCCCTAGGCTAATTCTTGTCCAATTAGGGTTTTTAACCAATCTTGTGCATCCAATAGGTGTTTTGTGTCATTGGATGAACATTTAGGTCATTTTCGTCCTCCCTAAACTAAATCTTGTTCAATTAGTGTTTCTAACCAATCCTGTGCATCCAATAGGTGTTTTGTGTCATTGGATGAACATTTAGGTCATATTCATTTTCCCTAGGCTTATGCTTGTCCAATTAGAGTTTCTAACCAATCTTGTGCATCCAATAGTTGTGTTTGTGTCATTGGATGAACAATTAGGTCATTTTCGACCTCCCTAGGCTTATTCTTGTCCAATTAGGGTTTTTAACCAATCTTGTGCATCCAATAGGTGTTTTGTGTCATTGGACGAACATTTAGGTCATTTTCGTCCTCCCTAGACTTAATGTAGTCCAATTAGGGTTTTAAACCAATCTTGTGCATCCATTAGGTGTTTTGTGTCTTTGGATGCACAATTAGGTCATTTTCGTCCTCCCTAAACTTAATCTTGTCCAATTAGGGTTTTTAACCAATCCTGTGCATCCAATAGGTGTTTTGTGACATTGGATGAACATTTAGGTCATTTTCATCCTCCCTAGGCTAATTCTTGTCCAATTAGGGTTTTTAACCAATCTTGTGCATCCAATAGGTGTTTTGTGTCATTGGATGAACATTTAGGTCATTTTCATCCTCCCTACACTTAAGCTTGTCCAATTAGGGTTTTTAACCAATCTTGTGCATCCATTAGGTGTTTTGTGTCATTGGATGCACAATTAGGTCATTTTCGTCCTCCCTAAACTTAATCTTGTCCAATTAGTGTTTCTAACCAATCCTGTGCATCCAATAGGTGTTTTGTGTCATTGGATGAACATTTAGGTCATTTTCATTTTCCCTAGGCTTATGCTTGTCCAATTAGAGTTTCTAACCAATCTTGTGCATCCAATAGTTGTGTTTGTGTATTGGATGAACAATTAGGTCATTTTCGACCTCCCTAGGCTTATTCTTGTCCTATTAGGGTTTTTAACCAATCTTGTGCATCCAATAGGTGTTTTGTGTCATTGGACGAACATTTAGGTCATTTTCGTCCTCCCTAGACTTAATGTAGTCCAATTAGGGTTTTTAACCAATCTTGTGCATCCATTAGGTGTTTTGTGTCATTGGATGCACAATTAGGTCATTTTCGTCCTCCCTAGACTTAATCTTGTCCAATTAGTGTTTCTAACCAATCCTGTGCATCCAATAGGTGTTTTGTGTCATTGGATGAACATTTACGTCATTTTCATCTTCCCTAGGCTTATGCTTGTTCAATTAGAGTTTCTAACCAATCTTGTGCATCCAATAGTTGTGTTTGTGTCATTGGATGAACAATTAGGTCATTTTCGACCTCCCTAGGCTTCTTCTTGTCCAATTAGGGTTTTTAACCAATCTTCTGCATCCAATAGGTGTTTTGTGTCATTGGACGAACATTTAGGTCATTTTCGTCCTCCTTAGAGTTAATATAGTCCAATTAGGGTTTTAAACCAATCTTGTGCATCCATTAGGTGTTTTGTGTCATTGGATGCACAATTAGGTCATTTTCGTCCTCCCTAAACTTAATCTTGTCCAATTAGGGTTTTTAACCTATCCTGTGCATCCAATAGGTGTTTTGTGTCATTGGATGAACATTTAGGTCATTTTCGTCCTCCCTACACTTAATCTTGTCCAATTAGGGTTTTTAAGCAATCTTGTGCATCCATTAGGTGTTTTGTGTCATTAGATGCACAATTAGGTCATTTTCGTCCTCCCTAAACTTAATCTTGTCCAATTAGTGTTTCTAACCAATCCTGTGCATCCAATAGGTGTTTTGTGTCATTGGATGAACATTTAGGTCATTTTCGTCCTCCCTACACTTAATCTTGTCCAATTAGGGTTTTTAAGCAATCTTGTGCATCCATTAGGTGTTTTGTGTCATTGGATGCACAATTAGGTCATTTTCGTCCTCCCTAAACTTAATCTTGTCCAATTAGGGTTTTTAACCTATCCTGTGCATCCAATAGGTGTTTTGTGTCATTGGATGAACATTTAGGTCATTTTCATCTTCCCTAGGCTTATGCTTTTTCAATTAGAGTTTCTAACCAATCTTGTGCATCCAATAGTTGTGTTTGTGTCATTGGATGAACAATTAGGTCATTTTCGACCTCCCTAGGCTTCTTCTTGTCCAATTAGGGTTTTTAACCAATCTTGTGCATCCAATAGGTGTGTTTGTGTCGTTGGATGATTTTTATGTCATTTTCGACCTCCCTACACTTAATCTTGTCCAATTAGGGTTTCTAACCAATCTTGTGCATCCAATAGGTGTTTTTGTGTCATTGGATGAACAATTAGGTCATTTTCGTCCTCCCTAGGCTAATTCTTCTCCAATTAGGGTTTTTAAGCAATCTTGTGCATCCAATAGGTGTTTTGTGTCATTGGATGAACATTTAGGTCATTTTCATCCTCCCTAGGCTAATTCTTGTCCAATTAGGGTTTCTAACCAATCTTGTGCATCCAATAGTTGTGTATGTGTCATTGGATGAACAATTAGGTCATTTTCGACCTCCCTAGGCTTATTCTTGTCCAATCATGGTTTTTAACCAATCTTGTGCATCCAATAGGTGTTTTGTGTCATTGGATGAACATTTAGGTCATTTTCATCCTCCCTAGGCTTATGCTTGTCCAATTAGGGTTTCTAACCAATCTTGTGCATCCAATAGGTGTTTTTGTGTCATTGGATGAACAATTAGGTCATTTTCGTCCTCCCTAGGCTAATTCTTGTCCAATTAGGGTTTTTAAGCAATCTTGTGCATCCAATAGGTGTTTTGTGTCATTGGATGAACATTTAGGTCATTTTCATCCTCCCTAGGCTAATTCTTGTCCAATTAGGGTTTCTAACCAATCTTGTGCATCCAATAGTTGTGTATGTGTCATTGGATGAACAATTAGGTCATTTTCGACCTCCCTAGGCTTATTCTTGTCCAATTTTGGTTTTTAACCAATCTTGTGCATCCAATAGGTGTTTTGTGTCATTGGATGAACATTTAGGTCATTTTCATCCTCCCTAGGCTTATGCTTGTCCAATTAGGGTTTCTAACCAATCTTGTGCATCCAATAGTTGTGTTTGTGTCATTGGATGAAGAATTAGGTCATCGTCCTCCCTAGGCTAATTCTTGTCCAATTAGGGTTTTTAACCAATCTTGTGAATCCAATAGGTGTTTTGTGTCATTGGATGAACATTTAGGTCATTTTCGTCCTCCCTAAACTAAATCTTGTTCAATTAGTGTTTCTAACCAATCCTGTGCATCCAATAGGTGTTTTGTGTCATTGGATGAACATTTAGGTCATTTTCATTTTCCCTAGGCTTATGCTTGTCCAATTAGAGTTTCTAACCAATCTTGTGCATCCAATAGTTGTGGTTGTGTCATTGGATGAACAATTAGGTCATTTTCGACCTCCCTAGGCTTATTCTTGTCCAATTAGGGTTTTTAACCAATCTTGTGCATCCAATAGGTGTTTTGTGTCATTGGACGAACATTTAGGTCATTTTCGTCCTCCCTAGACTTAATGTAGTCCAATTAGGGTTTTAAACCAATCTTGTGCATCCATTAGGTGTTTTGTGTCTTTGGATGCACAATTAGGTCATTTTCGTCCTCCCTAAACTTAATCTTGTCCAATTAGGGTTTTTAACCAATCCTGTGCATCCAATAGGTGTTTTGTGACATTGGATGAACATTTAGGTCATTTTCATCCTCCCTAGGCTAATTCTTGTCCAATTAGGGTTTTTAACCAATCTTGTGCATCCAATAGGTGTTTTGTGTCATTGGATGAACATTTAGGTCATTTTC
>JBBPBS010000960.1:847273-876168 GCA_037974835.1 Cicer judaicum | reverse complement strand
GGTCATTTTCGTCCTCCCTAGGCTTATTCTTGTCAAATTAGGGTTTCTAACCAATCTTGTGCATCCAATAGGTGTTTTTGTGTCATTGGAAGAATATTTAGGTCATAATCGTCCTCCCTACAATTAATCTTGTCCAATTAGGGTTTTTAACCAATCTTGTGCATCCAATAGTTGTTTTGTGTCATTGGATGAACATTTAGTTCATTTTCGTCCTTCCTAAACTTAATCTTGTCCAATTAAGGTTTCTAACCAATCCTGTGCATCCAATAGGTTTTTTTGTGTCATTGGATGAACATTTAGGTCATTTTAGTCTTCCCTAGGCTTATGCTTGTCCAATTAGGGTTTCTAACCAATCTTGTGCATCCAATAGGTGTTTTTATGTCATTAGATGAACAATTAGGTCATTTTCGTCCTCCCTAGGCTAATTCTTGTCAAATTAGGGTTTCTAACCAATCTTGTGCATCCAATAGGTGTTTTTGTGTCATTGGATGAACATTTAGGTCATTTTCGTCCTCCCTAGGCTTATGCTTGTCCAATTAGGGTTTCTAACCAATCTTGTGCATCCAATAGGTGTTTTTGTGTCATTGGATGAACAATTTGGTCATTTTCGTCCTCCCTAGGCTTATTCTTGTCAAATTAGGGTTTCTAACCAATCTTCTGCATCCAATAGGTGTTTTTGTGTCATTGGAAGAATATTTAGGTCATAATCGTCCTCCCTACAATTAATCTTGTCCAATTAGGGTTTTTAACCAATCTTGTGCATCCAATAGTTGTTTTGTGTCATTGGATGAACATTTAGTTCATTTTCGTCCTTCCTAAACTTAATCTTGTCCAATTAAGGTTTCTAACCAATCTTGTGCATCCAATAGGTTTTTTTGTGTCATTGGATGAACATTTAGGTCATTTTAGTCTTCCCTAGGCTTATGCTTGTCCAATTAGGGTTTCTAACCAATCTTGTGCATCCAATAGGTGTTTTTGTGTCATTGGATGAACAATTAGGTCATTTTCGTCCTCCCTAGGCTTATGCTTGTCCAATTAGGGTTTCTAACCAATCTTGTGCATCCAATAGGTGTTTTTGTGTCATTGGATGAACAATTTGGTCATTTTCGTCCTCCCTAGGCTTATTCTTGTCAAATTAGGGTTTCTAACCAATCTTGTGCATCCAATAGGTGTTTTTGTGTCATTGGAAGAATATTTAGGTCATAATCGTCCTCCCTACAATTAATCTTGTCCAATTAGAGTTTTTGACCAATCTTGTGCATCCAATAGGTGTTTTGTGTCATTGGATGAACATTTAGGTCATTTTAGTCTTCCCTAGGCTTATGCTTGTCCAATTATGGTTTCTAACCAATCTTGTGCATCCAATAGGTGTTTTTATGTCATTAGATGAACAATTAGGTCATTTTCGTCCTCCCTAGGCTAATTCTTGTCAAATTAGGGTTTCTAACCAATCTTGTGCATCCAATAGGTGTTTTTGTGTCATTGGAAGAATATTTAGGTCATAATCGTCCTCCCTACAATTAATCTTGTCCAATTAGGGTTTTTAACCAATCTTGTGCATCCAATAGTTGTTTTGTGTCATTGGATGAACATTTAGTTCATTTTCGTCCTTCCTAAACTTAATCTTGTCCAATTAAGGTTTCTAACCAATCTTGTGCATCCAATAGGTTTTTTTGTGTCATTGGATGAACATTTAGGTCATTTTAGTCTTCCCTAGGCTTATGCTTGTCCAATTATGGTTTCTAACCAATCTTGTGCATCCAATAGGTGTTTTTGTGTCATTGGATGAACAATTTGGTCATTTTCGTCCTCCCTAGGCTTATTCTTGTCAAATTAGGGTTTCTAACCAATCTTGTGCATCCAATAGGTGTTTTTGTGTCATTGGAAGAATATTTAGGTCATAATCGTCCTCCCTACAATTAATCTTGTCCAATTAGGGTTTTTAACCAATCTTGTGCATCCAATAGTTGTTTTGTGTCATTGGATGAACATTTAGTTCATTTTCGTCCTTCCTAAACTTAATCTTGTCCAATTAAGGTTTCTAACCAATCTTGTGCATCCAATAGGTTTTTTTGTGTCATTGGATGAACATTTAGGTCATTTTAGTCTTCCCTAGGCTTATGCTTGTCCAATTAGGGTTTCTAACCAATCTTGTGCATCTAATAGGTGTTTTTATGTCATTAGATGAACAATTAGGTCATTTTCGTCCTCCCTAGGCTAATTCTTGTCAAATTAGGGTTTCTAACCAATCTTGTGCATCCAATAGGTGTTTTTGTGTCATTGGATGAACATTTAGGTCATTTTCGTCCTCCCTAGGCTTATGCTTGTCCAATTAGGGTTTCTAACCAATCTTGTGCATCCAATAGGTGTTTTTGTGTCATTGGATGAACAATTTGGTCATTTTCGTCCTCCCTAGGCTTATTCTTGTCTAATTAGGGTTTTTAACCAATCTTGTGCATCCAATAGGTGTTTTGTGTCATTGGATGAACATTTAGTTCATTTTCGTCCTTCCTAAACTTAATCTTGTCCAATTAAGGTTTCTAACCAATCTTGTGCATCCAATAGGTTTTTTTGTGTCATTGGATGAACATTTAGGTCATTTTAGTCTTCCCTAGGCTTATGCTTGTCCAATTAGGGTTCCTAACCAATCTTGTGCATCCAATAGGTGTTTTTATGTCATTACATGAACAATTAGGTCATTTTCGTCCTCCCTAGGCTAATTCTTGTCAAATTAGGGTTTCTAACCAATCTTGTGCATCCAATAGGTGTTTTTGTGTCATTGGATGAACATTTAGGTCATTTTCGTCCTCCCTAGGCTTATGCTTGTCCAATTAGGGTTTCTAACCAATCTTGTGCATCCAATAGGTGTTTTTGTGTCATTGGATGAACAATTAGGTCATTTTCGTCTACCCTAGGCTAATTCTTGTCCAATTAGGGTTTCTAACCAGTCTTGTGCATCGAATTGGTCTTTTGTGTCATTGGATGAACAATTAGGTCATTTTCGTCCTCCCTAGGCTAATTCTTGTCCAATTAGGGTTTTTAACCAATCTTGTGCATCCAATAGGTGTTTTGTGTCATTGGATGAACATTTAGGTCATTTTCGTCCCCCCTAAACTTAATCTTGTCCAATTAGGGTTTCTAACCAATCTTGTGCATCCAATTGGTGTTTTGTGTCATTGAATGAACAATTAGGTCATTTTCGTCCTCCCGATTCTAATTCTTGTCCAATTAGAGTTGTTAACCAATCTTGTGCATCCAATAGGTGTTTTGTGTCATTGGATGAACATTTAGGTCATTTTCGTCCTCCCTAAACTTAATCTTGTCCAATTAGGGTTTCTAACCAATCTTATGCATCCAATAGGTGTTTTTGTGTCATTGGATGAACAATTAGGTCATTTTCGTCCACCCTAGGCTAATTCTTGTCCAATTAGGGTTTCTAACCAATCTTGTGCATCCAATTGGTCTTTTGTGTCATTGGATGAACAATTAGGTCATTTTCGTCCTCCCTAAGCAAATTCTTGTCCAATTAGGGTTTTTAACCAATCTTGTGCATCCAATAGGTGTTTTGTGTCATTGGATGAACATTTAAGTCATTTTCGTCGCCCCTAAACTTAATCTTGTCCAATTAGGGTTTCTAACCAATCTTGTGCATCCAATAGGTGTTTTTGTGTCATTGGATGAACATTTAGGTCATTTTCGTCCTCCCTAAACTTAATCTTGTCCAATTAGGGTTTCTAACCAATCTTATGCATCCAATAGGTGTTTTTGTGTCATTGGATGAACAATTAGGTCATTTTCGTCCTCCCTAGGCTAATTCTTGTCCAATTAGGGTTTCTAACCAATCTTGTGCATCCAATTGGTCTTTTGTGTCATTGGATGAACAATTAGGTCATTTTCGTCCTCCTTAGGCTAATTCTTGTCCAATTAGGGTTTTTAACCAATCTTGTGCATCCAATAGTTGTTTTGTGTCATTGGATGAACATTTAGGTCATTTTCGTCCCCCCTAAACTTAATCTTGTCCAATTAGGGTTTCTAACCAATCTTGTGCATCCAATAGGTGTTTTTGTGTCATTGGATGAACATTTAGGTCATTTTCGTCCTCCCTAGGCTAATTCTTGTCCAATTAGGGTTTTTAACCAAACTTGTGCATCCAATAGGTGTTTTGTGTCGTTGGATGAACATTTAGGTCATTTTCGTCCCCCCTAAACTTAATCTTGTCCAATTAGGGTTTCTAACCAATCTTGTGCATCCAATAGGTATTTTTGTGTCATTGGATGAACAATTAGGTCATTTTCCTCCACCCTAGGCTAATTCTTGTCCAATTAGGGTTTCTAACCAATCTTGTGCATCCAATAGGTGTTTTTGTGTCATTGGATGAACAATTAGGTCATTTTCGTCCACCCTAGGCTAATTCTTGTCCAAATAGGATTTCTAACCAATCTTGTGCATCCAATAGGTGTTTTTATGTCATTGGATGAACATTTAGGTCATTTTCGTCCTCCCTAGGATTATGCTTGCCCAATTAGGGTTTCTAACCAATCTTGTGCATCCAATAGGTGTTTTTGTGTCATTGGATGAACAATTAGGTCATTTTCGTCCACCCTAGGCTAATTCTTTTCCAATTAGGGTTTCTAACCAATCTTGTGCATCCAATTGGTCTTTTGTGTCATTCGATGAACAATTAGGTCATTTTCGTCCTCCCTAGGCTAATTCTTGTCTAATTAGGGTTTTTAACCAATCTTGTGCATCCAATAGGTGTTTTGTGTCATTTGATGAACATTTAGGTCATTTTCGTCCCCCCTAAACTTAATCTTGTCCAATTAGGGTTTCTAACCAATCTTGTGCATCCAATTGGTGTTTTTGTGTCATTGGATGAACAATTAGATCATTTTCGTCCTCCCGATGCTAATTCCTGTCCAATTAGGGTTTTTAACCAATCTTGTGCATCCAATAGGTGTTTTGTGTCATTGGATGAACATTTAGGTCATTTTTTTCCTCCCTAAACTTAATCTTGTCCAATTTGGGTTTCTAACCAATCTTATGCATCCAATAGGTGTTTTTGTGTCATTGGATGAACTATTAGGTCATTTTCGTCCACCCTAGGCTAATTCTTGTCCAATTTGGGTTTCTAACCAATCTTGTGCATCCAATTGGTCTTTTGTGTCATTGGATGAACAATTAGGTCGTTTTCGTCCTCCCTAGGCTAATTCTTGTCCAATTAGGGTTTTTAACCAATCTTGTGCATCGAATAGGTGTTTTGTGTCATTGGATGAACATTTAGGTCATTTTCGTCCCCCCTAAACTTAATCTTGTCCAATTAGGGTTTCTAACCAATCTTGTGCATCCAATAGGTGTTTTTGTGTCATTGGATGAACATTTAGGTCATTTTCGTCCACCCTAGGCTAATTCTTGTCCAATTAGGGTTTCTAACCAATCTTGTGCATCCAATTGGTGTTTTGTGTCATTGGATGAACAATTAGGTTATTTTCGTCCTCCCGATGCTAATACTTGTCCAATTAAGGTTTTTAACCAATCTTGTGCATCCAATAGGTGTTTTGTGTCATTGGATGAACATTTAGGTTATTTTCGTCCTCCCTAGGCTAATTCTTGTCCAATTAGGGTTTCTAACCAATCTTTTGCATCCAATAGGTGTTTTTGTGTCATTGGATGAACAATTAGGTCATTTTCGTCCACCCTGGGCTAATTCTTGTCCAATTAGGGTTTCTAACCAATCTTGTGCATCCAATTGGTCTTTTGTGTCATTGGATGAACAATTAGGTCATTTTCGTCCTCCCTAGGCTAATTCTTGTCCAATTAGGGTTTTTAACCAATCTTGTGCATCCAATAGTTGTTTTGTGTCATTGGATGAACATTTAGGTCATTTTCGTCCCCCCTAAACTTAATCTTGTCCAATTAGGGTTTCTAACCAATCTTGTGCATCCAATAGGTGTTTTTGTGTCATTGGATGAACATTTAGGTCATTTTCGTCCTCCCTAGGCTTATTCTTTTCCAATTAGGGTTTCTAACCAATCTTGTGCATCCAATAGGTGTTTTTGTGTCATTGGATGAACAATTAGGTCATTTTCGTCCACCCTAGGCTAATTCTTGTCCAATTACGGTTTCTAACCAATCTTGTGCATCCAATTGGTCTTTTGTGTCATTGGATGACCAATTAGGTCATCTTCGTCCTCCCTAGTCTAATTCTTGTCCAATTAGGGTTTTTAACCAATCTTGTGTATCCAATAGGTGTTTTGTGTCATTGGATGAACATTTAGGTCATTTTCGTCCCCCCTAAACTTAATCTTGTCCAATTAGGGTTTCTAACCAATCTTGTGCATCCAATAGGTGTTTTTGTGTCATTGGATGAACATTTAGGTCATTTTCGTCTTCCCTAAACTTAATCTTGTCCAATTAGGGTTTCTAACCAATCTTATGCATCCAATAGGTATTTTTGTGTCATTGGATGAACAATTAGGTCATTTTCGTCCACCCTAGGCTAATTCTTGTCCAATTAGGGTTTCTAACCAATCTTGTGCATCCAATTGGTCTTTTGTGTCATTGGATGAACAATTAGGTCATTTTCGTCCTCCCTAGGCTAATTCTTGTCTAATTAGGGTTTTTAACCAATCTTGTGTATCCAATAGGTGTTTTGTGTCATTGGATGAACATTTAGGTCATTTTCGTCCCCCCTAAACTTAATCTTGTCCAATTAGGGTTTCTAACCAATCTTGTGCATCCAATAGGTGTTTTGTGTCATTGGATGAACATTTAGGTCATTTTCGTCCTCCCTAAACTTAATCTTGTCCAATTAGGGTTTCTAACCAATCTTGTGCATCCAATAGGTGTTTTTGTGTCATTGGATGAACATTTAGGTCATTTTCGTCCTCCCTAGGCATATGCTTGTCCAATTAGGGGTTCTAACCAATCTTGTGCATCCAATAGGTGTTTTTGTGTCATTGGATGAACATTTAGGTCATTTTCGTCCTCCCTAGGCTTATGCTTGTCCAATTAGGGTTTCTAACCAATCTTGTGCATCCAATAGGTGTTTTTGTGTCATTGGATGAACATTTAGGTCATTTTCGTCCTCCCTAAACTTAATCTTGTCCAATTAGGGTTTCTAACCAATCTTATGCATCCAATAGGTGTTTTTGTGTCATTGGATGAACAATTAGGTCATTTTCGTCCACCCTAGGCTAATTCTTGTCCAATTAGGGTTTCTAACCAATCTTGTGCATCCAATTGGTCTTTTGTGTCATTGGATGAACAATTAGGTCATTTTCGTCCTCCGTAGGCTAATTCGTGTCCAATTAGGGTTTTTAACCAATCTTGTGCATCCAATAGGTGTTTTGTGTCATTGGATGAACATTTAGGTCATTTTCGTCCCCCCTAAACTTAATCTTGTCCAATTAGGGTTTCTAACCAATCTTGTGCATCCAATAGGTGTTTTTGTGTCATTGGATGAACATTTAGGTCATTTTCGTCCACCCTAGGCTAATTCTTGTCCGATTAGGGTTTTTAACCAATCTTGTGCATCCAATAGGTGTTTTGTTTCATTGGATGAACAATTAGGTCTTTTTCGTCCTCCCTAAACTTAATCTTGTCCAATTAGGGTTTCTAACCAATCTTGTGCATCCAATAGGTGTTTTTGTGTCATTGGATGAACATTTAGGTCATTTTCGTCCTCCCTAGGCTAATTCTTGTCCAATTAGGGTTTTTAACCAATCTTGTGCATCCAATAGGTGTTTTATGTCATTGGATGAATATTTAGGTCATTTTCGTCCTCCCTACACTTAATCTTGTCCAATTAGGGTTTTTAACTAATCTTGTGCATCCAATAGTGGTTTTGTATCATTGGATGAAAATTTAGGTCATTTTCGTCCTCCCTACACTTTATCTTGTCCAATTAGGGTTTCTAACGAATCGTGTGCATCCAATTGGTGTTTTTGTGTCATTGGATGAACAAATAGGTCATTTTCTTCCTCCCTAAACTTAATCTTGTCCAATTAGGGTTTTTAACCAATCTTGTGCATCCAATAGGTGATTTGTGTCATTGAATGAACATTTAGGTCATTTTCGTCCTCCCTAGGCTAATTCTTGTCCAATTAGGGTTTTTAACCAATCTTGTGCATCCAATAGGTGTTTTGTGTCATTGGATGAACATTTAGGTCATTTTTGTCCTCCCAACACTTAATCTTGTCCAATTAGGGTTTTTAACCAATCTTGTACAACCAATGGGTGTTTTTGTGTCATTGGATGAACAATTAGGTCATTTTCGTCCTCCCTAGGCTAATTCTTGTCCAATTAGGGTTTTTAACCAATCTTGTGCATCCAATAGGTGTTTTATGTCATTGGATGAATATTTAGGTCATTTTCGTCCTCCCTACACTTAATCTTGTCCAATTAGGGTTTTTAACCGATCTTGTGCATCCAATAGGTGTTTTTGTGTCATTGGATGAACAATTAGGGCATTTTCGTCTTCCATAGGCTAATTCTTGGCCAATTAGGGTTTTTAACCAATCTTGTGTATCCAATAGGTGTTTTGTGTCGTTGGATGAACATTTAGGTCCTTTTCGTCCTCCCTACACTTAATCTTGTCCAATTAGGGTTTATAACCAATCTTGTGCATCCAATAGGTGTTTTTGTGTCATTGGATGAACATTTAGGTCATTTTTGTCCTCCCTAGGCTAATTCTTGTCCAATTAGGGTTTTTAACCAATCTTGTGCATCCAATAGGTGTTTTGTGTCATTGGATGAACATTTAGGTCATTTTCGTCCTCCCCAAACTTAATCTTGTCCAATTGGGGTTTCTAACCAATCATGTGCATCAAATAGGTGTTTTTGTGTCATTGGATGAACATTTAGGTCATTTTTTGTCCTCGCTAAACTTAATCTTGTCCAATTATGGTTTCTAACCAATCTTGTGCATCCAATAGGTGTTTTTGTGTCATTGGATGAACATTTAGGTCATTTTCGTCCTCCCTAGGCTTATGCTTGTCCAATTAGGGTTTCTAACCAATCTTGTGCATCCAATAGGTGTTTTTGTGTCATTGCATGAACAATTAGGTCATTTTCGTCCACCCTAGGCTAAGGCTTGTCCAATTAGGGTTTTTAACCAATCTTGTGCATCCAATAGGTGTTTTGTGTCATTGGATGAACAATTAGGTCATTTTCGTCCTCCCTAGGCTTATACTTGTCAAATTAGGGTTTCTAACCAATCTTGTGCATCCAATAGGTGTTTTTGTGTCATTGGATTAACATTTAGGTCATTTTCGTCCTCTTTAAACTTAATCTTGTCCAATTACGGTTTGTAACCAATCTTGTGCATCCAATAGGTGTTTTTGTGTCATTGGATGAACATTTAGGTCATTTTCTTCCTACCTAGGCTTATGCTTGCCTATTTAGGGTTTCTAACCAATTTTGTGCATCCAATAGGTATTTTTGTGTCATTGGATGAACAATTAGGTCATTTTCGTCCACCCTAGGCTAATTCTTGTCCAATTAGGGTTTTTAACCAATCTTGTGCATCCAATAGGTGTTTTGTGTCATTGGATGAACAATTAGGTCATTTTCGTCCTCCCTAGGCTTATTCTTGTCAAATTAGGGTTTCTAACCAATCTTGTGCATCCAATAGGTGTTCTTGTGTCATTGGAAGAATATTTAGGTCATAATCGTCCTCCCTACACTTAATCTTGTCCAATTAGGGTTTTTAACCAATCTTGTGCATCCAATAGGTGTTTTGTGTCATTGGATGAACATTTAGGTCATTTTCGTCCTTCTTAAACTTAATCTTGTCCAATTACGGTTTCTAACCAATCTTGTGCATCCAATAGGTGTTTTTGTGTCGTTGGATGAACAATTAGGTCATTTTCGTCCACCCTAGGCTAATTCTTGTCCAATTAGGGTTTTTAACCAATCTTGTGCATCCAATAGGTGTTTTGTGTCATTGGATGAACAATTAGGTCATTTTCGTCCTCCCTAGGCTAATTCTTGTCCAATTAGGGTTTCTAACCAATCTTGTGCATCCAATAGGTGTTTTTGTGTCATTGGATGAACATTTAGGTCATTTTCGTCCTCCCTAGGCTTATTCTTGTCCAATTAGGGTTTCTAACCAATCTTGTGCATCGAATAGGTGTTTTGTGTCATTGGATGAACAAGTAGGTCATTTTCGTCCTCGCTTGGCTTATTCTTGTCCAATTAGGGTTTTTAACCAATCTTGTGCATCCAATAGGTGTTTTGTGTCATTGGATGAACATTTAGGTCATTTTCGTCCTCCCTAAACTTAATCTTGTCCAATTAGGGTTTCTAACCAATCTTGTGCATCCAATAGGTGTTTTTGTGTCATTGGATGAACAATTAGGTCATTTTTGTCCTCCCGATGCTAATTCTTGTGCAATTAAGGTTTTTAACCAATCTTGTGCATCCAATAGGTGTTTTGTGTCATTGGATGAACATTTAGGTCATTTTCGTCCTCCCTAGGCTAATTCTTGTCCAATTAGGGTTTCTAACCAATCTTATGCATCCAATAGGTGTTTTTGTGTCATTGGATGAACAATTAGGTCATTTTCGTCCACCCTAGGCTAATTCTTGTCCAATTAGGGTTTCTAACCAATCTTGTGCATCCAATTGGTCTTTTGTGTCATTGGATGAACAATTAGGTCATTTTCGTCCTCCCTAGGCTAATTCTTGTCCAATTAGGGTTTTTAACCAGTCTTGTGCATCCAATAGGTGTTTTGTGTCATTGGATGAACATTTAGGTCATTTTCGTCCCCCCAAAACTTAATCTTGTCCAATTAGGGTTTCTAACCAATCTTGTGCATCCAATAGGTGTTTTTGTGTCATTGGATGAACATTTAGGTCATTTTCGTCCTCCCTAGGCTAATTCTTGTCCAATTAGGGTTTCTAACCAATCTTGTGCATCCAATTGGTCTTTTGTGTCATTGGATGAACAATTAGGTCATTTTCGTCCTCCCTAGGCTAATTCTTGTCTAATTAGGGTTTTTAACCAATCTTGTGCATCCAATAGGTGTTTTGTGTCATTGGATGAACATTTAGGTCATTTTCGTCCCCCCTAAACTTAATCTTGTCCAATTAGGGTTTCTAACCAATCTTGTGCATCCAATTGGTGTTTTTGTGTCATTGGATGAACAATTCGGTCATTTTCGTCCTCCCGATGCTAATTCCTGTCCAATTAGGGTTTTTAACCAATCTTGTGCATCCAATAGGTGTTTTGTGTCATTGGATGAACATTTAGGTCATTTTTGTCCTCCCTAAACTTAATCTTGTCCAATTAGGGTTTCTAACCAATCTTGTGCATCCAATAGGTGTTTTTGTGTCATTGGATGAACATTTAGGTCATTTTCGTCCTCCCTAGGCTTATTCTTGTCCAATTAGGGTTTCTAACCAATCTTGTGCATCCAATAGGTGTTTTGTGTCATTGGATGAACAAGTAGGTCATTTTTGTCCTCGCTAGGCTTATTCTTGTCCAATTAGGGTTTTTAACCAATCTTGTGCATCCAATAGGTGTTTTGTGTCATTGGATGAACATTTAGGTCATTTTCGTCCTCCCTAAACTTAATCTTGTCCAATTAGGGTTTCTAACCAATCTTGTGCATCCAATAGGTGTTTTTGTGTCATTGGATGAACATTTAGGTCATTTTCATCCTCCCAAGGCTTATTCTTGTCCAATTAGGGTTTTTAACCAAACTTGTGCATCCAATAGGTGTTTTGTGTCATTGGATGAACATTTAGGTCATTTTCGTCCCCCCTAAACTTAATCTTGTCCAATTAGGGTTTCTAACCAATCTTGTGCATCCAATAGGTGTTTTTGTGTCATTGGATGAACAATTAGGTCATTTTCGTCCACCCTAGGCTAATTCTTGTCCAATTAGGGTTTCTAACCAATCTTGTGCATCCAATTGGTGTTTTGTGTCATTGGATGAACAATTAGGTTATTTTCGTCCTCTCGAGGCTAATTCTTGTCCAATTAGGGTTTTTAACCAATCTTGTGCATCCAATAGGTGTTTTGTGTCATTGGATAAACATTTAGGTCATTTTCGTCCTCCCTAAACTTAATCTTGTCCAATTAGGGTTTCTAACCAATCTTGTGCATCCAATAGGTGTTTTTGTGTCATTGGATGAACAATTAGGTCATTTTCGTCCACCCTAGGCTAATTCTTGTCCAATTAGGGTTTCTAACCAATCTTGTGCATCCAATTGGTCTTTTGTGTCATTGGATGAACAATTAGGTCATTTTCGTCCTCACTAGGCTAATTCTTGTCCAATTAGGGTTTTTAACCAATCTTGTGCATCCAATAGGTGTTTTGTGTCATTGGATGAACATTTAGGTCATTTTCGTCCCCCCTAAACTTAATCTTGTCCAATTAGGGTTTCTAACCAATCTTGTGCATCCAATAGGTGTTTTTGTGTCATTGGATGAACATTTAGGTCATTTTCGTCCACCCTAGGCTAATTCTTGTCCAATTAGGGTTTCTAACCAATCTTGTGCATCCAATTGGTGTTTTGTGTCATTGGATGAACAATTAGGTTATTTTCGTCCTCCCGGTGCTAATTCTTGTCCAATTAAGGTTTTTAACCAATCTTGTGCATCCAATAAGTGTTTTGTGTCACTGGATGAACATTTAGGTAATTTTCGTCCTCCCTAGGCTAATTCTTGTCCAATTAGGGTTTCCAACCAATCTTATGCATCCAATAGGTGTTTTTGTGTCATTGGATGAACAATTAGGTCATTTTCGTCCTCCCTAGGCTAATTCTTGTCCAATTAGGGTTTCTAACCAATCTTGTGCATCCAATTGGTCTTTTGTGTCATTGGATGAACAATTAGGTCATTTTCGTCCTCCCTAGGCTAATTCTTGTCCAATTAGGGTTTTTAACCAATCTTGTGCATCCAATAGTTGTTTTGTGTCATTGGATGAACATTTAGGTCATTTTCGTCCCCCCTAAACTTAATCTTGTCCAATTAGGGTTTCTAACCAATCTTGTGCATCCAATAGGTGTTTTTGTGTCATTGGATGAACATTTAGGTCATTTTCCTCCCCCCTAAACTTAATCTTGTCCAATTAGGGTTTCTAACCAATCTTGTACATCCAATACGTGTTTTTGTGTCATTGGATGAACATTTAGGTCATTTTCGTCCTCCCTAGGCTTATTCTTGTCCAATTGGGGTTTCTAACCAATCTTGTGCATCCAATAGGTGTTTTGTGTCATTGGATGAACAAGCAGGTCATTTTCGTCCTCGCTAGGCTTATTCTTGTCCAATTAGGGTTTTTAACCAATCTTGTGCATCCAATAGGTGTTTTGTGTCATTGGATGAACATTTAGGTCATTTTCGTCCTCCCTAAACTTAATCTTGTCCAATTAGGGTTTCTAACCAATCTTGTGCATCCAATAGGTGTTTTTGTGTCATTGGATGAACATTTAGGTCATTTTCGTCCTCCCTAGGATTATGCTTGTCCAATTAGGGTTTCTAACCAATCTTGTGCATCCAATAGGTGTTTTTGTGTCATTGGATGAACATTTAGGTCATTTTCGTCCACCCTAGGCTAATTCTTGTCCAATTAGGGTTTCTAACCAATCTTGTGCATCCAATAGGTGTTTTTGTGTCATTGGATGAACAATTAGGCCATTTTCGTCCACCCTAGGCTAATTCTTGTCCAATTAGGATTTCTAACCTATCTTGTGCATCCAATAGGTGTTTTTGTGTCATTGGATGAACATTTAGGTCATTTTCGTCCTCCCTAGGATTATGCTTGTCCAATTAGGGTTTCTAACCAATCTTGTGCATCCAATAGGTGTTTTTGTGTCATTGGATGAACAATTAGGTCATTTTTGTCCACCCTAGGCTAATTCTTGTCCAATTAGGGTTTCTAACCAATCTTGTGCATCCAATTGGTCTTTTGTGTCATTGGATGAACAATTAAGTCATTTTCGTCCTCCCTAGGCTAATTCTTGTCTAATTAGGGTTTTTAACCAATGTTGTGC
This sequence comes from Cicer judaicum, assembly GCA_037974835.1. Taxonomy (NCBI): domain Eukaryota; kingdom Viridiplantae; phylum Streptophyta; class Magnoliopsida; order Fabales; family Fabaceae; genus Cicer; species Cicer judaicum. Next base: position 862,170 of record JBBPBS010000960.1, on the reverse strand, counting down.
ATCCAATAGGTGTTTTGTGTCATTGGATGAACATTTAGGTCATTTTCGTCCCCCCTAAACTTAATCTTGTCCAATTAGGGTTTCTAACCAATCTTGTGCATCCAATAGGTGTTTTTGTGTCATTGGATGAACATTTAGGTCATTTTCGTCCTCCCTAGGATTATGCTTGTCCAATTAGGGTTTCTAACCAATCTTGTGCATCCAATAGGTGTTTTTGTGTCATTGGATGAACAATTAGGTCATTTTCGTCCACGCTAGGCTAATTCTTGTCCAATTAGGGTTTCTAACCAATCTTGTGCATCCAATTGGTCTTTTGTGTCATTGGATGAACAATTAGGTCATTTTCGTCCTCCCTAGGCTAATTCTTGTCCAATTAGGGTTTTTAACCAATCTTGTGCATCCAATAGGTGTTTTGTGTCATTGGATGGAACATTTATGTCATTTTCGTCCCCCCTAAACTTATTCTTGTCCAATTAGGGTTTCTAACCAATCTTGTGCATCCAATTGGTGTTTTTGTGTCATTGGATGAACAATTAGGTTATTTTCGTCCTCCCGATGCTAATACTTGTCCAATTAAGGTTTTTAACCAATCTTGTGCATCCAATAGGTGTTTTGTGTCATTGGATGAACATTTAGGTCATTTTCGTCCTCCCTAGGCTAATTCTTGTCCAATTAGGGTTTCTAACCAATCTTATGCATCCAATAGGTGTTTTTGTGTCATTGGATGAACAATTAGGTCATTTTCGTCCACCCTAGGCTAATTCTTGTCCAATTAGGGTTTCTAACCAATTTTGTGCATCCAATTGGTCTTTTGTGTCATTGGATGAACAAGTAGGTCATTTTCGTCCTCCCTAGGCTTATTCTTGTCCAATTAGGGTTTTTAACCAGTCTTGTGCATCGAATAGGTGTTTTGTGTCATTGGATGAACATTTAGGTCATTTTCGTCCCCCCAAAACTTAATCTTGTCCAATTAGGGTTTCTAACCAATCTTGTGCATCCAATAGGTGTTTTTGTGTCATTGGATGAACATTTAGGTCATTTTCGTCCTCCCTAGGCTTATTCTTGTCCAATTAGGGTTTCTAACCAATCTTGTGCATCCAATAGGTGTTTTGTGTCATTCGATGAACAAGTAGGTCATTTTCGTCCTCGCTAGGCTTATTCTTGTCCAATTAGGGTTTTTAACCAATCTTGTGCATCCAATAGGTGTTTTGTGTCATTGGATGAACATTTAAGTCATTTTCGTCCTCCCTAAACTTAATCTTGTCCAATTAGGGTTTCTAACCAATCTTATGCATCCAATATGTGTTTTTGTGTCATTGGATGAACATTTAGGTCATTTTCGTCCTCCCTAGGCTTATGCTTGTCCAATTAGGGTTTCTAACCACTCTTGTGCATCCAATAGGTGTTTTTGTGTCATTGGATGAACAATTCGGTCATTTTCGTCCACCCTAGGCTAATTCTTGTCCAATTACGGTTTCTAACCAATCTTTTGCATCCAATTGGTGTTTTGTGTCATTGGATGAACAATTAGGTCATTTTCGTCCTCCCAAGGCTAATTCTTGTCCAATTAGGGTTTTTAACCAATCTTGTGCATCCAATAGGTGTTTTGTGTCATTGGATGAACATTTAGGTCATTTTCGTCCTCCCTAAACTTAATCTTGTCCAATTAGGGTTTCTAACCAATCTTATGCATCCAATATGTGTTTTTGTGTCATTGGATGAACAATTAGGTCATTTTCGTCCACCCTAGGCTTATGCTTGTCCAGTTAGGGTTTCTAACCACTCTTGTGCATCCAATAGGTGTTTTTGTGTCATTGGATGAACAATTAGGTCATTTTCGTCCACCCTAGGCTAATTCTTGTCCAATTACGGTTTCTAACCAATCTTGTGCATCCAATTGGTGTTTTGTGTCATTGGATGAACAATTAGGTCATTTTCGTCCTCCCTAGGCTAATTCTTGTCCAATTAGGGTTTTTAACCAATCTTGTGCATCCAATAGGTGTTTTGTGTCATTGGATGAACAAGTAGGTCATTTTCGTCCTCGCTTGGCTTATTCTTGTCCAATTAGGGTTTTTAACCAATCTTGTGCATCCAATAGGTGTTTTGTGTCATTGGATGAACATTTAGGTCATTTTCGTCCTCCCTAAACTTAATCTTGTCCAATTAGGGTTTCTAACCAATCTTGTGCATCCAATAGGTGTTTTTGTGTCATTGGATGAACATTTAGGTCATTTTCGTCCTCCCTAGGCTAATTCTTGTCCAATTAGGGTTTTTAACCAAACTTGTGCATCCAATAGGTGTTTTGTGTCGTTGGATGAACATTTAGGTCATTTTCGTCCCCCCTAAACTTAATCTTGTGCAATTAGGGTTTCTAACCAATCTTGTGCATCCAATAGGTGTTTTTGTGTCATTGGATGAACAATTAGGTCATTTTCGTTCACCCTAGGCTAATTCTTGTCCAATTAGGATTTCTAACCAATCTTGTGCATCCAATAGGTGTTTTTATGTCATTGGATGAACATTTAGGTCATTTTCGTCCTCCCTAGGATTATGCTTGTCCAATTAGGGTTTCTAACCAATCTTGTGCATCCAATAGGTGTTTTTGTGTCATTGGATGAACAATTAGGTCATTTTCGTCCACCCTAGGCTAATTCTTTTCCCATTAGGATTTCTAACCAATCTTGTGCATCCAATTGGTCTTTTGTGTCATTGGATGAACAATTAGGTCATTTTCGTCCTCCCTAGGCTAATTCTTGTCTAATTAGGGTTTTTAACCAATCTTGTGTATCCAATAGGTGTTTTGTGTCATTGGATGAACATTTAGGTCATTTTCGTCCCCCCTAAACTTAATCTTGTCCAATTAGGGTTTCTAACCAATCTTGTGCATCCAATAGGTGTTTTGTGTCATTGGATGAACATTTAGGTCATTTTCGTCCTCCCTAAACTTAATCTTGTCCAATTAGGGTTTCTAACCAATCTTATGCATCCAATAGGTGTTTTTGTGTCATTGGATGAACTATTAGGTCATTTTCGTCCACCCTAGGCTAATTCTTGTCCAATTAGGGTTTCTAACCAATCTTGTGCATCCAATTGGTCTTTTGTGTCATTGGATGAACAATTAGGTCATTTTCGTCCTCCCTAGGCTAATTCTTGTCTAATTAGGGTTTTTAACCAATCTTGTGTATCCAATAGGTGTTTTGTGTCATTGGATGAACATTTAGGTCATTTTCGTCCCCCCTAAACTTAATCTTGTCCAATTAGGGTTTCTAACCAATCTTGTGCATCCAATAGGTGTTTTGTGTCATTGGATGAACATTTAGGTCATTTTCGTCCTCCCTAAACTTAATCTTGTCCAATTAGGGTTTCTAACCAATCTTGTGCATCCAATAGGTGTTTTTGTGTCATTGGATGAACATTTAGGTCATTTTCGTCCTCCCTAGGCATATGCTTGTCCAATTAGGGGTTCTAACCAATCTTGTGCATCCAATAGGTGTTTTTGTGTCATTGGATGAACATTTAGGTCATTTTCGTCCTCCCTAGGCTTATGCTTGTCCAATTAGGGTTTCTAACCAATCTTGTGCATCCAATAGGTGTTTTTGTGTCATTGGATGAACATTTAGGTCATTTTCGTCCCCCCTAAACTTAATCTTGTCCAATTAGGGTTTCTAACCAATCTTGTGCATCCAATAGGTGTTTTTGTGTCATTGGATGAACAATTAGATCATTTTCGTCCACCCTAGGCTAATTCTTGTCCAATTAGGGTTTCTAACCAATCTTGTGCATCCAATTGGTCTTTTGTGTCATTGGATGAACAATTAGGTCATTTTCGTCCTCCCTAGGCTAATTCTTGTCCAATTAGGGTTTTTAACCAATCTTGTGCATCCAATAGGTGTTTTGTGTCATTGGATGAACATTTAGGTCATTTTCGTCCCCCCTAAACTTAATCTTGTCCAGTTAGGGTTTCTAACCAATCTTGTGCATCCAATAGGTGTTTTTGTGTCATTGGATGAACATTTAGGTCATTTTCGTCCTCCCTAGGCTTATGCTTGTCCAATTAGGGTTTCTAACCACTCTTGTGCATCCAATAGGTGTTTTTGTGTCATTGGATGAACAATTAGGTCATTTTCGTCCACCCTAGGCTAATTCTTGTCCAATTACGGTTTCTAACCAATCTTGTGCATCCAATAGGTGTTTTGTGTCATTGGATGAACAAGTAGGTCATTTTCGTCCTCCCTAGGCTTATTCTTGTCCAATTAGGGTTTTTAACCAATCTTGTGCATCCAATAGGTGTTTTGTGTCATTGGATGAACATTTAGGTCATTTTCGTCCTCCCTAAACTTAATCTTGTCCAATTAGGGTTTCTAACCAATCTTGTGCATCCAATAGGTGTTTTGTGTCATTGGATGAACAATTAGGTCATTTTCGTCCTCCTTAGGCTTATGCTTGTCCAATTAGGGTTTCTAACCAATCTTGTGCATCCAATTGGTGTTTTGTGTCATTGGATGAACATTTAGGTCATTTTCGTCCTCCCTAGGCTTATGCTTGTCCAATTAGGGTTTCTAACCAATCTTGTGCATCCAATTGGTGTTTTGTGTCATTGGATGAACAATTAGGTCATTTTCGTCCTCCCTAAACTTAATCTTGTCCAATTAGATTTTCTAACCAATCTTGTGCATCCAATAGGTGTTTTTGTGTCATTGGATGAACATTTAGGTCATTTTCGTCTTCCCTAGGCTTATGCTTGTCCAATTAGGGTTTCTAACCAATCTTGTGCATCCAATTGGTGTTTTGTGTCATTGGATGAACAATTAGGTCATTTTCGTCCTCCTTAGGCTTATTCTTGTCCAATTAGTGCTTCTAACCAATCTTGTGCATCCAATAGGTGTTTTGTGTCATTGGATGAACATTTAGGTCATTTTCGTCCTCCCTAAACTTAATCTTGTCCAATTAGGGTTTCTAACCAATCTTGTGTATCCAATAGGTATTTTTGTGTCATTGGATGAACATTTAGGTCATTTTCGTCCCCCCTAGGCTAATTCTTGTTCAATTAGGGTTTCTAACCAATCTTGTGCATCCAATAGGTGTTTTTGTGTCATTGGATGAACATTTAGGTCATTTTCGTCCTCCCTAGGCTTATGCTTGTCCAATTAGGGTTTCTAACCAATCTTGTGCATCCAATAGGTGTTTTGTGTCATTGGATGAACATTTAGTTCATTTTCGTCCTTCCTAAACTTAATCTTGTCCAATTAAGGTTTCTAACCAATCTTGTGCATCCAATAGGTTTTTTTGTGTCATTGGATGAACATTTAGGTCATTTTAGTCTTCCCTAGGCTTATGCTTGTCCAATTATGGTTTCTAACCAATCTTGTGCATCCAATAGGTGTTTTTATGTCATTAGATGAACAATTAGGTCATTTTCGTCCTCCCTAGGCTTATTCTTGTCAAATTAGGGTTTCTAACCAATCTTGTGCATCCAATAGGTGTTTTTGTATCATTGGATGAACATTTAGGTCATTTTCGTCCTCCCTAGGCTTATGCTTGTCCAATTAGGGTTTCTAACCAATCTTGTGCATCCAATAGGTGTTTTTGTGTCATTGGATGAACAATTAGGTCATTTTCGTCCTCCCTAGGCTAATTCTTGTCCAATTAGGGTTTTTAACCAATCTTGTGCATGCAATAGGTGTTTTGTGTCATTGGATGAACATTTAGGTCATTTTCGTCCTCCCTAAACTTAATCTTGTCCAATTAGGGTTTCTAACCAATCTTGTGCATCCAATAGGTGTTTTTGTGTCATTGGATGAACATTTAGGTCATTTTCCTCCCCCCTAAACTTAATCTTGTCCAATTAGGGTTTCTAACCAATCTTGTACATCCAATACGTGTTTTTGTGTCATTGGATGAACATTTAGGTCATTTTCGTCCTCCCTAGGCTTATTCTTGTCCAATTGGGGTTTCTAACCAATCTTGTGCATCCAATAGGTGTTTTGTGTCATTGGATGAACAAGCAGGTCATTTTCGTCCTCGCTAGGCTTATTCTTGTCCAATTAGGGTTTTTAACCAATCTTGTGCATCCAATAGGTGTTTTGTGTCATTGGATGAACATTTAGGTCATTTTCGTCCTCCCTAAACTTAATCTTGTCCAATTAGGGTTTCTAACCAATCTTGTGCATCCAATAGGTGTTTTTGTGTCATTGGATGAACATTTAGGTCATTTTCGTCCTCCCTAGGATTATGCTTGTCCAATTAGGGTTTCTAACCAATCTTGTGCATCCAATAGGTGTTTTTGTGTCATTGGATGAACATTTAGGTCATTTTCGTCCACCCTAGGCTAATTCTTGTCCAATTAGGGTTTCTAACCAATCTTGTGCATCCAATAGGTGTTTTTGTGTCATTGGATGAACAATTAGGCCATTTTCGTCCACCCTAGGCTAATTCTTGTCCAATTAGGATTTCTAACCTATCTTGTGCATCCAATAGGTGTTTTTGTGTCATTGGATGAACATTTAGGTCATTTTCGTCCTCCCTAGGATTATGCTTGTCCAATTAGGGTTTCTAACCAATCTTGTGCATCCAATAGGTGTTTTTGTGTCATTGGATGAACAATTAGGTCATTTTTGTCCACCCTAGGCTAATTCTTGTCCAATTAGGGTTTCTAACCAATCTTGTGCATCCAATTGGTCTTTTGTGTCATTGGATGAACAATTAAGTCATTTTCGTCCTCCCTAGGCTAATTCTTGTCTAATTAGGGTTTTTAACCAATGTTGTGCATCCAATAGGTGTTTTGTGTCATTGGATGAACATTTAGGTCATTTTCGTCCCCCCTAAACTTAATCTTGTCCAATTAGGGTTTCTAACCAATCTTGTGCATCCAATAGGTGTTTTTGTGTCATTGGATGAACAATTAGGTCATTTTCGTCCTCGCTAGGCTTATTCTTGTCCAATTAGGGTTTTTAACCAATCTTGTGCATCCAATAGGTGTTTTGTGTCATTGGATGAACATTTAGGTCATTTTCGTCCCCCCTAAACTTAATCTTGTCCAATTAGGGTTTCTAACCAATCTTGTACATCCAATAGGTGTTTTTGTGTCATTGGATGAACATTTAGGTCATTTTCGTCCTCCCTAGGCTTATTCTTGTCCAATTAGGGTTTCTAACCAATCTTGTGCATCCAATAGGTGTTTTGTGTCATTGGATGAACAAGTAGGTCATTTTCGTCCTCGCTAGGCTTATTATTGTCCAATTAGGGTTTTTAACCAATCTTGTGCATCAAATAGGTGTTTTGTGTCATTGGATGAACATTTAGGTCATTTTCGTCCTCCCTAAACTTAATCTTGTCCAATTAGGGTTTCTAACCAATCTTGTGCATCCAATAGGTGTTTTTGTGTCATTGGATGAACATTTAGGTCATTTTCGTCCTTTCTAGGCTTATTCTTGTCCAATTAGGGTTTCTAACCACTCTTGTGCATCCAATAGGTGTTTTTGTGTCATTGGATGAACAATTAGGTCATTTTCGTCCACCCTAGGCTAATTCTTGTCCAATTATGGTTTCTAACCAATCTTGTGCATCCAATTGGTGTTTTGTGTCATTGGATGAACAATTAGGTCATTTTCTTCCCCCCAAGGCTAATTCTTGTCCAATTAGGGTTTTTAACCAATCTTGTGCATCCAATAGGTGTTTTGTGTCATTGGATGAACATTTAGGTCATTTTCGTCCTCCCTAAACTTAATCTTGTCCAATTAGGGTTTCTAACCAATCTTGTGCATCCAATAGGTGTTTTTGTGTCATTGGTTGAACATTTAGGTCATTTTCGTCCTCCCTAGGCTTATGCTTGTCCAATTAGGGTTTCTAACCAATCTTGTGCATCCAATACGTGTTTTTGTGTCATTGGATGAACAATTAGGTCACTTTCTTCCTCCCTAGGCTAATTCTTGACCAATTAGGGTTTCTAACCAATCTTGTGCATCCAATAGGTGTTTTGTGTCATTGGATGAACAAGTAGGTCATTTTCGTCCTCCCTAGGCTTATTCTTGTCCAATTAGGTTTTTTAACCAATCTTGTGCATCCAATAGGTGATTTGTGTCATTGGATGAACATTTAGGTCATTCGTCCCCCCTAAACTTAATCTTGTCCAATTAGGGTTTCTAACCAATCTTGTGCATCCAATAGGTGTTTTGTGTCATTGGATGAACATTTAGGTCATGTTCATCCTCCCTAAACTTAATCTTGTCCAATTAGGGTTTCTAACCAATCTTGTGCATCCAATACGTATTTTTGTGTCATTGGATGAACATTTAGGTCATTTTCGTCCTCCCTAGGCTTATTCTTGTCCAATTAGGGTTTCTAACCAATCTTGTGCATCGAATAGGTGTTTGTGTCATTGGATGAACAAGTAGGTCATTTTCGTCCTCCCTAGGCTTATTCTTGTCCAATTAGGGTTTTTAACCAATCTTGTCCATCCAATAGGTGTTTTGTGTCGTTGGATGAACATTTAGGTCATTTTCGTCCTCCCTAAACTTAATCTTGTCCAATTAGGGTTTCTAACCAATCTTGTGCATCCAATAGGTGTTTTTGTGTCATTGGATGAACATTTAGGTCATTTTCGTCCTCCCTAGGCTTATGCTTGTCCAATTAGGGTTTCTAACCAATCTTGTGCATCCAATAGGTGTTTTTGTGTCATTGGATGAACAATTAGGTCATTTTCGTCCACCCTAGGCTAATTCTTGTCCAATTAGGGTTTCTAACCAATCTTGTGCATCCAATTGGTCTTTTGTGTCATTGGATGAACAATTAGGTCATTTTTGTCCTCCCTAGGCTAATTCTTCTCCAATTAGGGTTTTTAACCAATCTTGTGCATCCAATAGGTGTTTTGTGTCATTGGATGAACATTTAGGTCATTTTCGTCCTCCCTAAACTTAATCTTGTCCAATTAGGGTTTCTAACCAATCTTGTGCATCCAATAGGTGTTTTTGTGTCATTGGATGAACATTTAGGTCATTTTCGTCCACCCTAGGCTAATTCTTGTCCAATTACGGTTTCTAACCAATCTTGTGCATCCAAGAGGTGTTTTGTGTCATTGGATGAACAAGTAGGTCATTTTCGTCCTCGCTAGGCTTATTCTTGTCCAATTAGGGTTTCTAACCAATCTTGTGCATCCAATAGGTGTTTTGTGTCATTGGATGAACATTTAGGTCATTTTCGTCCTCCCTAAACTTAATCTTGTCCAATTAGGGTTTCTAACCAATCTTGTGCATCCAATAGGTGTTTTTGTGTCATTGGATGAACATTTAGGTCATTTTCGTCCTCCCAAGGCTAATTCTTGTCCAATTAGGGTTTTTAACCAAACTTGTGCATCCAATTGGTCTTTTGTGTCATTGGATGAACAATTAGGTCATTTTCGTCCTCCCTAGGCTTATTCTTGTCCAATTAGGGTTTCTAACCAATCTTGTGCATCCAATAGGTGTTTTGTGTCATTGGATGAACAAGTAGGTCATTTTCGTCCTCGCTTGGCTTATTCTTGTCCAATTAGGGTTTTTAACCAATCTTGTGCATCCAATAGGTGTTTTGTGTCATTGGATGAACATTTAGTTCATTTTCGTCCTTCCTAAACTTAATCTTGTCCAATTAAGGTTTCTAACCAATCTTGTGCATCCAATAGGTGTTTTTGTGTCATTGGATGAACATTTAGGTCATTTTAGTCTTCCCTAGGCTTATGCTTGTCCAATTAGGGTTTCTAACCAATCTTGTGCATCCAATAGGTGTTTTTATGTCATTAGATGAACAATTAGGTCATTTTCGTCCTCCCTAGGCTAATTCTTGTCAAATTAGGGTTTCTAACCAATCTTGTGCATCCAATAGGTGTTTTTGTGTCATTGGATGAACATTTAGGTCATTTTCGTCCTCCCTAGGCTTATGCTTGTCCAATTAGGGTTTCTTACCAATCTTGTGCATCCAATAGGTGGTTTTGTGTCATTGGATGAACAATTAGGTCATTTTCGTCCTCCCTAGGCTAATTCTTGTCCAATTACGGTTTCTAACCAATCTTGTGCATCCAATAGGTGTTTTGTGTCATTGGATGAACAAGTAGGTCATTTTCGTCCTCCCTAGGCTTATTCTTGTCCAATTAGGGTTTTTAACCAATCTTGTGCATCTAATAGGTGTTTTGTGTCATTGGATGAACATTTAGGTCATTTTCGTCCTCGCTGAACTTAATCTCGTCCAATTAGGGTTACTAACCAATCTTGTGCATCCAATAGCAGTTTTTGTGTCATTGGATGAACATTTAGGTCATTTTCGTCCTCCCTAGGCTTATGCTTGTCCAATTTGGGTTTCTAACTAATCTTGTGCATCCAATAGGTGTTTTTGTGTCATTGGATGAACAATTAGGTCATTTTTGTCCACCCTAGGCTAATTCTTGTCCAATTAGGGTTTTTAACCAATCTTGTGCATCCAATAGGTGTTTTGTGTCATTGGATGAACAATTAGGTCATTTTCGTCCTCCCTAGGCATATTCTTGTCAAATTAGGGTTTCTAACCAATCTTGTGCATCCAATAGGTGTTTTTGTGTCATTGGAAGAATATTTAGGTCATAATCGTCCTCCCTAAACTTAATCTTGTCCAATTAGGGTTTCTAACCAATCTTGTGCATCCAATAGGTGTTTTTGTGTCATTGGATGAACATTTAGGTCATTTTCGTCCTCCCTAGGGTTATGCTTGTCCAATTAGGGTTTCTAACCAATCTTGTGCATCCAATAGGTGTTTTTGTGTCATTGGATGAACAATTAGGTCATTTTTGTCCACCCTAGGCTAATTCTTGTCCAATTAGGGTTTTTAACCAATCTTGTGCATCCAATAGGTGTTTTGTGTCATTGGATGAACAATTAGGTCATTTTCGTCCTCCCTAGGCTTATTCTTGTCTAATTAGGGTTTTTAACCAATCTTGTGCATCCAATAGGTGTTTTGTGTCATTGGATGAACATTTAGTTCATTTTCGTCCTTCCTAAACTTAATCTTGTCCAATTAAGGTTTCTAACCAATCTTGTGCATCCAATAGCAGTTTTTGTGTCATTGGATGAACATTTAGGTCATTTTCGTCCTCCCTAGGCTTATGCTTGTCCAATTTGGGTTTCTAACTAATCTTGTGCATCCAATAGGTGTTTTTGTGTCATTGGATGAACATTTAGCTCATTTTCGTCCTCCCTAGGCTTATTCTTGTCCAATTAGGGTTTCTAACCAATCTTGTGCATCCAATAGGTGTTTTGTGTCATTGGATGAACAAGTAGGTCATTTTCGTCCTCGCTTGGCTTATTCTTGTCCAATTAGGGTTTTTAACCAATCTTGTGCATCCAATAGGTGTTTTGTGTCATTGGATGAACATTTAGTTCATTTTCGTCCTTCCTAAACTTAATCTTGTCCAATTAAGGTTTCTAACCAATCTTGTGCATCCAATAGGTTTTTTTGTGTCATTGGATGAACATTTAGGTCATTTTAGTCTTCCCTAGGCTTATGCTTGTCCAATTTGGGTTTCTAACTAATCTTGTGCATCCAATAGGTGTTTTTGTGTCATTGGATGAACATTTAGGTCATTTTCGTCCTCCCTAGGCTTATTCTTGTCCAATTAGGGTTTCTAACCAATCTTGTGCATCCAATAGGTGTTTTGTGTCATTGGATGAACAAGTAGGTCATTTTCGTCCTCGCTTGGCTTATTCTTGTCCAATTAGGGTTTTTAACCAATCTTGTGCATCCAATAGGTGTTTTGTGTCATTGGATGAATATTTAGGTCATTTTCGTCCTCCCTAAACTTAATCTTGTCCAATTAGGGTTTCTAACCAATCTTGTGCATCCAATAGGTGTTTTTGTGTCATTGGATGAACATTTAGGTCATTTTCGTCCTCCCTAGGCTAATTCTTGTCCAATTAGGGTTTCTAACCAATCTTATGCATCCAATAGGTGTTTTTGTGTCATTGGATGAACAATTAGGTCATTTTCGTCCACCCTAGGCTAATTCTTGTCCAATTATGGTTTCTAACCAATCTTGTGCATCCAATTGGTCTTTTGTGTCATTGGATGAACAATTAGGTCATTTTCGTCCTCCCTAGGCTAATTCTTGTCCAATTAGGGTTTTTAACCAATCTTGTGCATCCAATAGGTGTTTTGTGTCATTGGATGAACATTTCGGTCATTTTCGTCCTCCCGAGGCTAATTCTTGTCCAATTAGGGTTTTTAACCAATCTTGTGCATCCAATAGGTGTTTTGTGTCATTGGATGAACATTTAGGTCATTTTCGTCCTCCCTAAACTTAATCTTGTCCAATTAGGGTTTCTAACCAATCTTGTGCATCCAATAGGTGTTTTTGTGTCATTCGATGAACAATTAGGTCATTTTCGTCCACCCTAGGCTAATTCTTGTCCAATTAGGGTTTCTAACCAATCTTGTGCATCCAATTGGTCTTTTGTGTCATTGGATGAACAATTAGGTCATTTTCGTCCTCCCTAGGCTAATTCTTGTCTAATTAGGGTTTTTAACCAATCTTGTGCATCCAATAGGTGTTTTGTGTCATTGGATGAACATTTAGGTCATTTTCGTCCTCCCTAAACTTAATCTTGTCCAATTAGGGTTTCTAACCAATCTTATGCATCCAATAGGTGTTTTTGTGTCATTGGATGAACATTTAGGTCATTTTCGTCCTCCCTAGGCTTATGCTTGTCCAATTAGGGTTTCTAACCAATCTTGTGCATCCAATAGGTGTTTTTGTGTCATTGGATGAACAATTTGGTCATTTTCGTCCTCCCTAGGCTTATTCTTGTCAAATTAGGGTTTCTAACCAATCTTGTGCATCCAATAGGTGTTTTTGTGTCATTGGAAGAATATTTAGGTCATAATCGTCCTCCCTACACTTAATCTTGTCCAATTAGGGTTTTTAACTAATCTTGTGCATCCAATTGGTGTTTTGTGTCATTGGATGAACATTTAGGTCATTTTCGTCCTTCTTAAACTTAATCTTGTCCAATTACGGTTTCTAACCAATCTTGTGCATCCAATATTTGTTTTTGTGTCGTTGGATGAACAATTAGGTCATTTTCGTCCACCCTAGGCTAATTCTTGTCCAATTAGGGTTTTTAACCAATCTTGTGCATCCAATAGGTGTTTTGTGTCATTGGATGAACAATTTGGTCATATTCGTCCTCCCTAGGCTTATTCTTGTCAAATTAGGGTTTCTAACCAATCTTGTGCATCCAATAGGTGTTTTTGTGTCATTGGAAGAATATTTAGGTCATAATCGTCCTCCCTACAATTAATCTTGTCCAATTAAGGTTTTTAACCAATCTTGTGCATCCAATAGTTGTTTTGTGTCATTGGATGAACATTTAGTTCATTTTCGTCCTTCCTAAACTTAATCTTGTCCAATTAAGGTTTCTAACCAATGTTGTGCATCCAATAGGTTTTTTTGTGTCATTGGATGAACATTTAGGTCATTTTCGTCTTCCCTAGGCTTATGCTTGTCCAATTAGGGTTTCTAACCAATCTTGTGCATCCAATAGGTGTTTTTATGTCATTAGATGAACAATTAGGTCATTTTCGTCCTCCCTAGGCTAATTCTTGTCAAATTAGGGTTTCTAACCAATCTTGTGCATCCAATAGGTGTTTTGTGTCATTGGATGAACAAGTAGGTCATTTTCGTCCTCGCTTGGCTTATTCTTGTCCAATTAGGGTTTTTAACCAATCTTGTGCATCCAATAGGTGTTTTGTGTCATTGGATGAACATTTAGTTCATTTTCGTCCTTCCTAAACTTAATCTTGTCCAATTAAGGTTTCTAACCAATCTTGTGCATCCAATAGGTTTTTTTGTGTCATTGGATGAACATTTAGGTCATTTTAGTCCTCCCTAGGCTTATGCTTGTCCAATTAGGGTTTCTAACCAATCTTGTGCATCCAATAGGTGTTTTTATGTCATTAGATGAACAATTAGGTCATTTTCGTCCTCCCTAGGCTAATTCTTGTCAAATTAGGGTTTCTAACCAATCTTGTGCATCCAATAGGTGTTTTTGTGTCATTGGATGAACATTTAGGTCATTTTCGTCCTCCCTAGGCTTATGCTTGTCCAATTAGGGTTTTTAACCAATCTTGTGCATCCAATAGGTGTTTTGTGTCATTGGATGAACATTTAGTTCATTTTCGTCCTTCCTAAACTTAATCTTGTCCAATTAAGGTTTCTAACCAATCTTGTGCATCCAATAGGTTTTTTTGTGTCATTGGATGAACATTTAGGTCATTTTAGTCTTCCCTAGGCTTATGCTTGTCCAATTAGGGTTTCTAACCAATCTTGTGCATCCAATAGGTGTTTTTATGTCATTAGATGAACAATTAGGTCATTTTCGTCCTCCCTAGGCTTATTCTTGTCAAATTAGGGTTTCTAACCAATCTTGTGCATCCAATAGGTGTTTTTGTGTCATTGGATGAACAATTTGGTCATTTTCGTCCTCCCTAGGCTTATTCTTGTCAAATTAGGGTTTCTAACCAATCTTGTGCATCCAATAGGTGTTTTTGTGTCATTGGAAGAATATTTAGGTCATAATCGTCCTCCCTACAATTAATCTTGTCTAATTAGGGTTTTTAACCAATCTTGTGCATCCAATAGTTGTTTTGTGTCATTGGATGAACATTTAGTTCATTTTCGTCCTTCCTAAACTTAATCTTGTCCAATTAAGGTTTCTAACCAATCTTGTGCATCCAATAGGTGTTTTTGTGTCATTGGATGAACATTTAGGTCATTTTAGTCTTCCCTAGGCTTATGCTTGTCCAATTAGGGTTTCTAACCAATCTTGTGCATCCAATAGGTGTTTTTATGTCATTAGATGAACAATTAGGTCATTTTCGTCCTCCCTAGGCTAATTCTTGTC
>JBBPBS010000960.1:795364-847263 GCA_037974835.1 Cicer judaicum | reverse complement strand
CTAACCAATCTTGTGCATCCAATAGCAGTTTTTGTGTCATTGGATGAACATTTAGGTCATTTTCGTCCTCCCTAGGCTTATGCTTGTCCAATTTGGGTTTCTAACTAATCTTGTGCATCCAATAGGTGTTTTTGTGTCATTGGATGAACAATTAGGTCATTTTTGTCCACCCTAGACTAATTCTTGTCCAATTAGGGTTTTTAACCAATCTTGTGCATCCAATAGGTGTTTTGTGTCATTGGATGAACAATTAGGTCATTTTCGTCCTCCCTAGGCTTATTCTTGTCAAATTAGGGTTTCTAACCAATCTTGTGCATCCAATAGGTGTTTTTGTGTCATTGGAAGAATATTTAGGTCATAATCGTCCTCCCTACACTTAATCTTGTCCAATTAGGGTTTTTAACCAATCTTGTGCATCCAATTGGTGTTTTGTGTCATTGGATGAACATTTAGGTCATTTTCGTCCTTCTTAAACTTAATCTTGTCCAATTACGGTTTCTAACCAATCTTGTGCATCCAATAGGTGTTTTTGTGTCGTTGGATGAACAATTAGGTCATTTTCGTCCTCCCTAGGCTAATTCTTGTCCAATTAGGGTTTTTAACCAATCTTGTGCATCCAATAGGTGTTTTGTGTCATTGGATGAACAATTTGGTCATATTCGTCCTCCCTAGGCTTATTCTTGTCAAATTAGGGTTTCTAACCAATCTTGTGCATCCAATAGGTGTTTTTGTGTCATTGGAAGAATATTTAGGTCATAATCGTCCTCCCTACAATTAATCTTGTCCAATTAGGGTTTTTAACCAATCTTGTGCATCCAATTGGTGTTTTGTGTCATTGGATGAACATTTAGGTCATTTTCGTCCTTCTTAAACTTAATCTTGTCCAATTACGGTTTCTAACCAATCTTGTGCATCCAATAGGTGTTTTTGTGTAGTTGGATGAACAATTAGGTCATTTTCGTCCACCCTAGGCTAATTCTTGTCCAATTAGGGTTTTTAACCAATCTTGTGCATCCAATAGGTGTTTTGTGTCATTGGATGAACAATTTGGTCATATTCGTCCTCCCTAGGCTTATTCTTGTCAAATTAGGGTTTCTAACCAATCTTGTGCATCCAATAGGTGTTTTTGTGTCATTGGAAGAATATTTAGGTCATAATCGTCCTCCCTACAATTAATCTTGTCCAATTAGGGTTTTTAACCAATCTTGTGCATCCAA
This sequence comes from Cicer judaicum, assembly GCA_037974835.1. Classification (NCBI taxonomy): domain Eukaryota; kingdom Viridiplantae; phylum Streptophyta; class Magnoliopsida; order Fabales; family Fabaceae; genus Cicer; species Cicer judaicum. The sequence continues at coordinate 846,046 of JBBPBS010000960.1, read as the reverse complement.
TAGGTGTTTTGTGTCATTGGATGAACATTTAGTTCATTTTCGTCCTTCCTAAACTTAATCTTGTCCAATTAAGGTTTCTAACCAATCTTGTGCATCCAATAGGTTTTTTTGTGTCCTTGGATGAACATTTAGGTCATTTTAGTCTTCCCTAGGCTTATGCTTGTCCAATTAGGGTTTCTAACCAATCTTGTGCATCCAATAGGTGTTTTTATGTCATTAGATGAACAATTAGGTCATTTTCGTCCTCCCTAGGCTAATTCTTGTCAAATTAGGGTTTCTAACCAATCTTGTGCATCCAATAGGTGTTTTGTGTCATTGGATGAACAAGTAGGTCATTTTCGTCCTCGCTTGGCTTATTCTTGTCCAATTAGGGTTTTTAACCAATCTTGTGCATCCAATAGGTGTTTTGTGTCATTGGATGAACATTTAGTTCATTTTCGTCCTTCCTAAACTTAATCTTGTCCAATTAAGGTTTCTAACCAATCTTGTGCATCCAATAGGTTTTTTTGTGTCATTGGATGAACATTTAGGTCATTTTAGTCTTCCCTAGGCTTATGCTTGTCCAATTAGGGTTCCTAACCAATCTTGTGCATCCAATAGGTGTTTTTATGTCATTACATGAACAATTAGGTCATTTTCGTCCTCCCTAGGCTAATTCTTGTCAAATTAGGGTTTCTAACCAATCTTGTGCATCCAATAGGTGTTTTTGTGTCATTGGATGAACATTTAGGTCATTTTCGTCCTCCCTAGGCTTATGCTTGTCCAATTAGGGTTTCTAACCAATCTTGTGCATCCAATAGGTGTTTTTGTGTCATTGGATGAACAATTAGGTCATTTTCGTCTACCCTAGGCTAATTCTTGTCCAATTAGGGTTTCTAACCAGTCTTGTGCATCGAATTGGTCTTTTGTGTCATTGGATGAACAATTAGGTCATTTTCGTCCTCCCTAGGCTAATTCTTGTCCAATTAGGGTTTTTAACCAATCTTGTGCATCCAATAGGTGTTTTGTGTCATTGGATGAACATTTAAGTCATTTTCGTCGCCCCTAAACTTAATCTTGTCCAATTAGGATTTCTAACCAATCTTGTGCATCCAATAGGTGTTTTTGTGTCATTGGATGAACATTTAGGTCATTTTCGTCCTCCCTAGGCTTATTCTTGTCCAATTAGGGTTTCTACCCAATCTTGTGCATCCAATAGGTGTTTTGTGTCATTGGATGAACAAGTAGGTCATTTTCGTCCTCGCTTGGCTTATTCTTGTCCAATTAGGGTTTTTAACCAATCTTGTGCATCCAATAGGTGTTTTGTGTCATTGGATGAACATTTAGGTCATTTTCGTCCTCCCTAAACTTAATCTTGTCCAATTAGGGTTTCTAACCAATCTTGTGCATCCAATAGGTGTTTTTGTGTCATTGGATGAACATTTAGGTCATTTTCGCCCTCCCAAGGCTAATTCTTGTCCAATTAGGGTTTTTAACCAAACTTGTGCATCCAATAGGTGTTTTGTGTCATTGGATGAACATTTAGGTCATTTTCGTCCCCCCTAAACTTAATCTTGTCCAATTAGGGTTTCTAACCAATCTTGTGCATCCAATAGGTGTTTTTGTGTCATTGGATGAACAATTAGGTCATTTTCGTCCCCCCTAGGCTAATTCTTGTCCAATTAGGGTTTCTAACCAATCTTGTGCATCCAATTGGTCTTTTGTGTCATTGGATGAACAATTAGGTCATTTTCGTCCTCCCTAGGCTAATTCTTGTCTAATTAGGGTTTTTAACCAATCTTGTGCATCCAATAGGTGTTTTGTGTCATTGGATGAACATTTAGGTCATTTTCGTCCTCCCTAAACTTAATCTTGTCCAATTAGGGTTTCTAACCAATCATGTGCATCCAATTGGTTTTTTTGTGTCATTGGATGAACATTTAGGTCATTTTCGTCGTGCCTAGGCTTATGCTTGTCCAATTAGGGTTTCTAACCAATCTTGTGCATCCATTAGGTGTTTTTGTGTCATTGGATGAACAATTAGGTCATTTTCGTCCTCCCTAAGCTAATTCTTGTCCAATTAGGGTTTTTGACCAATCTTGTGCATCCAATAGGTGTTTTGTGTCATTGGATGAACAATTAGGTCATTTTCATCCTCCCTAGGCTTATTCTTGTCAAATTAGGGTTTCTAACCAATCTTGTGCATCCAATAGGTGTTTTTGTGTCATTGGAAGAATATTTAGGTCATAATCGTCCTCCCTACAATTAATCTTGTCCAATTAGGGTTTTTAACCAATCTTGTGCATCCAATAGGTGTTTTGTGTCATTGGATGAACATTTAGGTCATTTTTGTCCTTCCTAAACTTAATCTTGTCCAATTAAGGTTTCTAACCAATCTTGTGCATCCAATAGGTTTTTTTGTGTCATTGGATGAACATTTAGGTCATTTTCGTCTTCCCTAGGCTTATGCTTGTCCAATTAGGGTTTCTAACCAATCTTGTGCATCCAATAGGTGTTTTTGTGTCATTGGAAGAATATTTAGGTCATAATCGTCCTCCCTACAATTAATCTTGTCCAATTAGGGTTTTTAACCAATCTTGTGCATCCAATAGGTGTTTTGTGTCATTGGATGAACATTTAGGTCATTTTCGTCCTCCCTAGGCTTATTCTTGTCAAATTAGGGTTTCTAACCAATCTTGTGCATCCAATAGGTGTTTTTGTGTCATTGGAAGAATATTTAGGTCATAATCGTCCTCCCTACAATTAATCTTGTCCAATTAGGGTTTTTAACCAATCTTGTGCATCCAATAGGTGTTTTATGTCATTGGATGAACATTTAGGTCATTTTCGTCCTTCCTAAACTTAATCTTGTCCAATTAAGGTTTCTAACCAATCTTGTGCATCCAATAGGTTTTTTTGTGTCATTGGATGAACATTTAGGTCATTTTAGTCTTCCCTAGGCTTATGCTTGTCCAATTAGGGTTTCTAACCAATCTTGTGCATCCAATAGGTGTTTTTATGTCATTGGATGAACAATTAGGTCATTTTCGTCCTCCATAGGCTAATTCTTGTCAAATTAGGGTTTCTAACCAATCTTGTGCATCCAATAGGTGTTTTTGTGTCATTGGATGAACATTTAGGTCATTTTCGTCCTCCCTAGGCTTATGCTTGTCCAATTAGGGTTTCTAACCAATCTTGTGCATCCAATAGGTGTTTTGTGTGATTGGATGAACATTTAGTTCATTTTCGTCCTTCCTAAACTTAATCTTGTCCAATTAAGGTTTCTAACCAATCTTGTGCATCCAATAGGTTTTTTTGTGTCATTGGATGAACATTTAGGTCATTTTAGTCTTCCCTAGGCTTATGCTTGTCCAATTAGGGTTTCTAACCAATCTTGTGCATCCAATAGGTGTTTTTATGTCATTAGATGAACAATTAGGTCATTTTCGTCCTCCCTAGGCTAATTCTTGTCAAATTAGGGTTTCTAACCAATCTTGTGCATCCAATAGGTGTTTTTGTGTCATTGGATGAACATTTAGGTCATTTTCGTCCTCCCTAGGCTTATGCTTGTCCAATTAGGGTTTCTAACCAATCTTGTGCATCCAATAGGTGTTTTTGTGTCATTGGATGAACAATTTGGTCATTTTCGTCCTCCCTAGGCTTATTCTTGTCAAATTAGGGTTTCTAACCAGTCTTGTGCATCCAATAGGTGTTTTTGTGTCATTGGAAGAATATTTAGGTCATAATCGTCCTCCGTACAATTAATCTTGTCCAATTAGAGTTTTTAACCAATCTTGTGCATCCAATAGGTGTTTTGTGTCATTGGATGAACATTTAGTTCATTTTCGTCCTTCCTAAACTTAATCTTGTCCAATTAAGGTTTCTAACCAATCTTGTGCATCCAATAGGTTTTTTTGTGTCATTGGATGAACATTTAGGTCATTTTAGTCTTCCCTAGGCTTATGCTTGTCCAATTATGGTTTCTAACCAATCTTGTGCATCCAATAGGTGTTTTTATGTCATTAGATGAACAATTAGGTCATTTTCGTCCTCCCTAGGCTAATTCTTGTCAAATTAGGGTTTCTAACCAATCTTGTGCATCCAATAGGTGTTTTTGTATCATTGGATGAACATTTAGGTCATTTTCGTCCTCCCTAGGCTTATGCTTGTCCAATTAGGGTTTCTAACCAATCTTGTGCATCCAATAGGTGTTTTTGTGTCATTGGATGAACAATTAGGCCATTTTCGTCCTCCCTAGGCTAATTCTTGTCCAATTACGGTTTCTAACCAATCTTGTGCATCCAATAGGTGTTTTGTGTCATTGGATGAACAAGTAGGTCATTTTCGTCCTCCCTAGGCTTATTGTTGTCCAATTAGGGTTTTTAACCAATCTTGTGCATCTAATAGGTGTTTTGTGTCATTGGATGAACATTTTGGTCATTTTCGTCCACGCTGAACTTAATCTCGTCCAATTAGGGTTTCTAACCAATCTTGTGCATCCAATAGCATTTTTTGTGTCATTGGATGAACATTTAGGTCATTTTCGTCCTCCCTAGGCTTATGCTTGTCCAATTTGGGTTTCTAACTAATCTTGTGCATCCAATAGGTGTTTTTGTGTCATTGGATGAACAATTAGGTCATTTTTGTCCACCCTAGGCTAATTCTTGTCCAATTAGGGTTTTTAACCAATCTTGTGCATCCAATAGGTGTTTTGTGTCATTGGATGAACAATTAGGTCATTTTCGTCCTCCCTAGGCTTATTCTTGTCTAATTAGGGTTTTTAACCAATCTTGTGCATCCAATAGGTGTTTTGTGTCATTGGATGAACATTTAGTTCATTTTCGTCCTTCCTAAACTTAATCTTGTCCAATTAAGGTTTCTAACCAATCTTGTGCATCCAATAGCAGTTTTTGTGTCATTGGATGAACATTTAGGTCATTTTCGTCCTCCCTAGGCTTATGCTTGTCCAATTTGGGTTTCTAACTAATCTTGTGCATCCAATAGGTGTTTTTGTGTCATTGGATGAACATTTAGCTCATTTTCGTCCTCCCTAGGCTTATTCTTGTCCAATTAGGGTTTCTAACCAATCTTGTGCATCCAATAGGTGTTTTGTGTCATTGGATGAACAAGTAGGTCATTTTCGTCCTCGCTTGGCTTATTCTTGTCCAATTAGGGTTTTTAACCAATCTTGTGCATCCAATAGGTGTTTTGTGTCATTGGATGAACATTTAGTTCATTTTCGTCCTTCCTAAACTTAATCTTGTCCAATTAAGGTTTCTAACCAATCTTGTGCATCCAATAGGTTTTTTTGTGTCATTGGATGAACATTTAGGTCATTTTAGTCTTCCCTAGGCTTATGCTTGTCCAATTTGGGTTTCTAACTAATCTTGTGCATCCAATAGGTGTTTTTGTGTCATTGGATGAACATTTAGGTCATTTTCGTCCTCCCTAGGCTTATTCTTGTCCAATTAGGGTTTCTAACCAATCTTGTGCATCCAATAGGTGTTTTGTGTCATTGGATGAACAAGTAGGTCATTTTCGTCCTCGCTTGGCTTATTCTTGTCCAATTAGGGTTTTTAACCAATCTTGTGCATCCAATAGGTGTTTTGTGTCATTGGATGAATATTTAGGTCATTTTCGTCCTCCCTAAACTTAATCTTGTCCAATTAGGGTTTCTAACCAATCTTGTGCATCCAATAGGTGTTTTTGTGTCATTGGATGAACATTTAGGTCATTTTCGTCCTCCCTAGGCTAATTCTTGTCCAATTAGGGTTTTTAACCAATCTTCTGCATCCAATAGGTGTTTTGTGTCATTGCATGAACATTTACGTCATTTTCGTCCTCCCTAAACTTAATCTTGTCCAATTAGGGTTTCTAACCAATCTTGTGCATCCAATAGGTGTTTTTGTGTCATTGGATGAACAATTAGGTCATTTTCATCCTCCCTAGGCTAATTCTTGTCCAATTAGGGTTTTTAACCAATCTTGTGCATCCAATAGGTGTTTTTGTGTCATTGGATGAACATTTTGGTCCTCTTCTTCCTCCCTACACTTAGTCTTATCCAATTAGGGTTTCTAACCAATCTTGTGCATCCAATAGGTGTTTTTGTGTCATTGGATGAACAATTAGGTCATTTTCGTCCTCCCTAGGCTAATTCTTGTCCAATTAGGGTTTTTAACCAATCTTGTGCATCCAATAGGTGTTTTGTGTCATTGCATGAACATTTATGTCATTTTCGTCCTCCCTAAACTTAATCTTTTCCAATTAGGGTTTCTAACCAATCTTGTGCATCCAATAGGGCTTTGGGTGTCATTGGATGAACAATTAGGTCATTTTCGTCCTCCCAAGGCTAATTCTTGTCCAATTAGGGTTTTTAACCAATCTTGTGCATCCAATTGGTGTTTTGTGTCATTGGATGAACAATTAGGTCATTTTCGTCCTCTCTAGGCTTATTCTTGTCCAATTAGGGTTATTAACCAATCTTGTGCATCCAATAGGTGTTTTTGTGTCATTGGATGAACAATTAGGTCATTTTCGTCCTCCCTAGGCTAATTCTTGTCCAATTAGGGTTTCTAACCAATCTTGTGCATCCAATAGGTGTTTTGTGTCATTGGATGAACAAGTAGGTCATTTTCGTCCTCCCTAGGCTTATTCTTGTCCAATTAGGGTTTTAAAACAATCTTGTGCATCCAATAGGTGTTTTGTGTCATTGGATGAACATTTATGTCATTTTCGTCCTCCCTAGGCTTATTCTTGTCCAATTAGTGCTTCTAACCAATCTTGTACATCCAATAGGTGTTTTTGTGTCATTGGAAGAATATTTAGGTCATTTTCGTCCTCCCTAGGCTAATTCTTGTCCAATTAGGGTTTCTAACCAATCTTGTGCATCCAATAGGTGTTTTGTGTCATTGGATGAACAAGTAGGTCATTTTCGTCTTCCCTAGGCTTATTCTTGTCCAATTAGGGTTTTAAAGCAATATTGTGCATCCAATAGGTGTTTTTGTGTCATTGCATGAACAATTAGCTCATTTTCGTCCACCATAGGCTAATGCTTGTCCAATTAGGGTTTTTAACCAATCTTGTGCATCTAATAGGTGTTTTGTGTCATTGGATGAACAATTAGGTCATTTTCGTCCTCCCTAGGCTTATTCTTGTCAAATTAGGGTTTCTAACCAATCTTGTGCATCCAATAGGTGTTTTTGTGTCATTGGAAGAATATTTAGGTCATAATCGTCCTCCCTACAATTAATCTTGTCCAATTAGGGTTTTTAACCAATCTTGTGCATCCAATAGTTGTTTTGTGTCATTGGATGACCATTTAGTTCATTTTCGTCCTTCCTAAACTTAATCTTGTCCAATTAAGGTTTCTAACCAATCTTGTGCATCCAATAGGTTTTTTTGTGTCATTGGATGAACATTTAGGTCATTTTAGTCTTCCCTAGGCTTATGCTTGTCCAATTAGGGTTTCTAACCAATCTTGTGCATCCAATAGGTGTTTTTATGTCATTAGATGAACAATTAGGTCATTTTCGTCCTCCCTAGGCTAATTCTTGTCCAATTACGGTTTCTAACCAATCTTGTGCATCCAATAGGTGTTTTGTGTCATTGGATGAACAAGTAGGTCATTTTCGTCCTCCCTAGGCTTATTCTTGTCCAATTAGGGTTTTTAACCAATCTTGTGCATCTAATAGGTGTTTTGTGTCATTGGATGAACATTTAGGTCATTTTCGTCCTCGCTGAACTTAATCTCGTCCAATTAGGGTTTCTAACCAATCTTGTGCATCCAATAGCAGTTTTTGTATCATTGGATGAACATTTAGGTCATTTTCGTCCTCCCTAGGCTTATGCTTGTCCAATTTGGGTTTCTAACTAATCTTGTGCATCCAATAGGTGTTTTTGTGTCATTGAATGAACAATTAGGTCATTTTTGTCCACCCTAGGCTAATTCTTGTCCAATTAGGGTTTTTAACCAATCTTGTGCATCCAATAGGTGTTTTGTGTCATTGGATGAACAATTTGGTCATATTCGTCCTCCCTAGGCTTATTCTTGTCAAATTAGGGTTTCTAACCAATCTTGTGCATCCAATAGGTGTTTTTGTGTCATTGGAAGAATATTTAGGTCATAATCGTCCTCCCTACAATTAATCTTGTCCAATTAAGGTTTTTAACCAATCTTGTGCATCCAATAGTTGTTTTGTGTCATTGGATGAACATTTAGTTCATTTTCGTCCTTCCTAAACTTAATCTTGTCCAATTAAGGTTTCTAACCAATGTTGTGCATCCAATAGGTTTTTTTGTGTCATTGGATGAACATTTAGGTCATTTTCGTCTTCCCTAGGCTTATGCTTGTCCAATTAGGGTTTCTAACCAATCTTGTGCATCCAATAGGTGTTTTTATGTCATTAGATGAACAATTAGGTCATTTTCGTCCTCCCTAGGCTAATTCTTGTCAAATTAGGGTTTCTAACCAATCTTGTGCATCCAATAGGTGTTTTGTGTCATTGGATGAACAAGTAGGTCATTTTCGTCCTCGCTTGGCTTATTCTTGTCCAATTAGGGTTTTTAACCAATCTTGTGCATCCAATAGGTGTTTTGTGTCATTGGATGAACATTTAGTTCATTTTCGTCCTTCCTAAACTTAATCTTGTCCAATTAAGGTTTCTAACCAATCTTGTGCATCCAATAGGTTTTTTTGTGTCATTGGATGAACATTTAGGTCATTTTCGTCCTCCCTAGGCTTATTCTTGTCAAATTAGGGTTTCTAACCAATCTTGTGCATCCAATAGGTGTTTTTGTGTCATTGGATGAACATTTAGGTCATTTTCGTCCTCCCTAGGCTTATGCTTGTCCAATTAGGGTTTCTTACCAATCTTGTGCATCCAATAGGTGTTTTTGTGTCATTGGATGAACAATTAGGCCATTTTCGTCCTCCCTAGGCTAATTCTTGTCCAATTACGGTTTCTAACCAATCTTGTGCATCCAATAGGTGTTTTGTGTCATTGGATGAACAAGTAGGTCATTTTCGTCCTCCCTAGGCTTATTCTTGTCCAATTAGGGTTTTTAACCAATCTTGTGCATCTAATAGGTGTTTTGTGTCATTGGATGAACATTTAGGTCATTTTCGTGCTCGCTGAACTTAATCTCGTCCAATTAGGGTTTCTAACCAATCTTGTGCATCCAATAGCAGTTTTTGTATCATTGGATGAACATTTAGGTCATTTTCGTCCTCCCTAGGCTTATGCTTGTCCAATTTGGGTTTCTAACTAATCTTGTGCATCCAATAGGTGTTTTTGTGTCATTGAATGAACAATTAGGTCATTTTTGTCCACCCTAGGCTAATTCTTGTCCAATTAGGGTTTTTAACCAATCTTGTGCATCCAATAGGTGTTTTGTGTCATTGGATGAACAATTAGGTCATTTTCGTCCTCCCTAGGCTTATTCTTGTCAAATTAGGGTTTCTAACAAATCTTGTGCATCCAATAGGTGTTTTTGTGTCATTGGAAGAATATTTAGGTCATAATCGTCCTCCCTACACTTAATCTTGTCCAATTAGGGTTTTTAACCAATCTTGTGCATCCAATAGGTGTTTTTGTGTCATTGGATGAACATTTAGGTCATTTTCGTCCTCCCTAGGGTTATGCTTGTCCAATTAGGGTTTCTAACCAATCTTGTGCATCCAATAGGTGTTTTTGTGTCATTGGATGAACAATTTGGTCATTTTCGTCCTCCCTAGGCTTATTCTTGTCAAATTAGGGTTTCTAACCAATCTTGTGCATCCAATAGGTGTTTTTGTGTCATTGGAAGAATATTTAGGTCATAATCGTCCTCCCTACAATTAATCTTGTCCAATTAAGGTTTTTAACCAATCTTGTGCATCCAATAGTTGTTTTGTGTCATTGGATGAACATTTAGTTCATTTTCGTCCTTCCTAAACTTAATCTTGTCCAATTAAGGTTTCTAACCAATCTTGTGCATCCAATAGGTTTTTTTGTGTCATTGGATGAACATTTAGGTCATTTTAGTCTTCCCTAGGCTTATGCTTGTCCAATTATGGTTTCTAACCAATCTTGTGCATCCAATAGGTGTTTTTATGTCATTAGATGAACAATTAGGTCATTTTCATCCTCCCTAGGCTAATTCTTGTCAAATTAGGGTTTCTAACCAATCTTGTGCATCCAATAGGTGTTTTTGTATCATTGGATGAACATTTAGGTCATTTTCGTCCTCCCTAGGCTTATGCTTGTCCAATTAGGGTTTCTAACCAATCTTGTGCATCCAATAGGTGTTTTTGTGTCATTGGATGAACAATTAGGCCATTTTCGTCCTCCCTAGGCTAATTCTTGTCCAATTACGGTTTCTAACCAATCTTGTGCATCCAATAGGTATTTTGTGTCATTGGATGAACAAGTAGGTCATTTTCGTCCTCCCTAGGCTTATTCTTGTCCAATTAGGGTTTTTAACCAATCTTGTGCATCTAATAGGTGTTTTGTGTCATTGGATGAACATTTAGGTCATTTTCGTCCTCGCTGAACTTAATCTCGTCCAATTAGGGTTTCTAACCAATCTTGTGCATCCAATAGCAGTTTTTGTGTCATTGGATGAACATTTAGGTCATTTTCGTCCTCCCTAGGCTTATGCTTGTCCAATTTGGGTTTCTAACTAATCTTGTGCATCCAATAGGTGTTTCTGTGTCATTGGATGAACAATTAGGTCATTTTTGTCCACCCTAGGCTAATTCTTGTCCAATTAGGGTTTTTAACCAATCTTGTGCATCCAATAGGTGTTTTGTGTCATTGGATGAACAATTAGGTCATTTTCGTCCTCCCTAGGCTTATTCTTGTCAAATTAGGGTTTCTAACAAATCTTGTGCATCCAATAGGTGTTTTTGTGTCATTGGAAGAATATTTAGGTCATAATCGTCCTCCCTACACTTAATCTTGTCCAATTAGGGTTTTTAACCAATCTTGTGCATCCAATAGGTGTTTTGTGTCATTGGATGAACATTTAGGTCATTTTCGTCCTTCTTAAACTTAATCTTGTCCAATTACGGTTTCTAACCAATCTTGTGCATCCAATAGGTGTTTTTGTGTCGTTGGATGAACAATTAGGTCATTTTCGTCCACCCTAGGCTAATTCTTGTCCAATTAGGGTTTTTAACCAATCTTGTGCATCCAATAGGTGTTTTGTGTCATTGGATGAACATTTAGTTCATTTTCGTCCTTCTTAAACTTAATCTTGTCCAATTACGGTTACTAACCAATCTTGTGCATCCAATAGGTGTTTTTGTGTCGTTGGATGAACAATTAGGTCATTTTCGTCCACCCTAGGCTAATTGTTGTCCAATTAGGGTTTTTAACCAATCTTGTGCATCCAATAGGTGTTTTTATGTCATTAGATGAACAATTAGGTCATTTTCGTCCTCCCTAGGCTAATTCTTGTCAAATTAGGGTTTCTAACCAATCTTGTGCATCCAATAGGTGTTTTTGTGTCATTGGATGAACATTTAGGTCATTTTCGTCCTCCCTAGGCTTATGCTTGTCCAATAAGGGTTTCTCACCAATCTTGTGCATCCAATAGGTGTTTTTGTGTCATTGGATGAACAATTTGGTCATTTTCGTCCTCCCTAGGCTTATTCTTGTCAAATTAGGGTTTCTAACCAATCTTGTGCATCCAATAGGTGTTTTTGTGTCATTGGAAGAATATTTAGGTCATAATCGTCCTCCCTACAATTAATCTTGTCCAATTAGGGTTTTTAACCAATCTTGTGCATCCAATAGGTGTTTTGTGTCATTGGATGAACATTTAGTTCATTTTCGTCCTTCCTAAACTTAATCTTGTCCAATTAAGATTTCTAACCAATCTTGTGCATCCAATAGGTTTTTTTGTGTCATTGGATGAACATTTAGGTCATTTTAGTCTTCCCTAGGCTTATGCTTGTCCAATTAGGGTTTCTAACCAATCTTGTGCATCCAATAGGTGTTTTTATGTCATTAGATGAACAATTAGGTCATTTTCGTCCTTCCTAGGCTAATTCTTGTCAAATTAGGGTTTCTAACCAATCTTGTGCATCCAATAGGTGTTTTTGTGTCATTGGATGAACATTTAGGTCATTTTCGTCCTCCCTAGGCTTATGCTTGTCCAATTAGGGTTTCTAACCAATCTTGTGCATCCAATAGGTGTTTTTGTGTCATTGGATGAACAATTTGGTCATTTTCGTCCTCCCTAAGCTTATTCTTGTCAAATTAGGGTTTCTAACCAATCTTGTGCATCCAATAGGTGTTTTTGTGTCATTGGAAGAATATTTAGGTCATAATCGTCCTCCCTACAATTAATCTTGTCCAATTAGAGTTTTTAACCAATCTTGTGCATCCAATAGGTGTTTTGTGTCATTGGATGAACATTTAGTTCATTTTCGTCCTTCCTAAACTTAATCTTGTCCAATTAAGGTTTCTAACCAATCTTGTGCATCCAATAGGTTTTTTTGTGTCATTGGATGAACATTTAGGTCATTTTAGTCTTCCCTAGGCTTATGCTTGTCCAATTAGGGTTTCTAACCAATCTTGTGCATCCAATAGGTGTTTTTATGTCATTAGATGAACAATTAGGTCATTTTCGTCCTCCCTAGGCTAATTCTTGTCCAATTAGGGTTTCTAACCAATCTTGTGCATCCAATTGGTGTTTTGTGTCATTGGATGAACAATTAGGTCATTTTCGTCCTCCCGATGCTAATTCTTGTCCAATTAGGGTTTTTAACCAATCTTGTGCATCCAATAGGTGTTTTTGTATCATTGGATGAACATTTAGGTCATTTTCGTCCTCCCTAGGCTTATGCTTGTCCAATTAGGGTTTCTAACCAATCTTGTGCATCCAATAGGTGTTTTTGTGTCATTGGATGAACAATTAGGCCATTTTCGTCCTCCCTAGGCTAATTCTTGTCCAATTACGGTTTCTAACCAATCTTGTGCATCCAATAGGTGTTTTGTGTCATTGGATGAACAAGTAGGTCATTTTCGTCCTCCCTAGGCTTATTCTTGTCCAATTAGGGTTTTTAACCAATCTTGTGCATCCAATAGCAGTTTTTGTGTCATTGGATGAACATTTAGGTCATTTTCGTCCTCCCTAGGCTTATGCTTGTCCAATTTGGGTTTCTAACTAATCTTGTGCATCCAATAGGTGTTTTTGTGTCATTGGATGAACAATTAGGTCATTTTTGTCTACCCTAGGCTAATTCTTGTCCAATTAGGGTTTTTAACCAATCTTATGCATCCAATAGGTGTTTTGTGTCATTGGATGAACAATTAGGTCATTTTCGTCCTCCCTAGGCTTATTCTTGTCAAATTAGGGTTTCTAACCAATCTTGTGCATCCAATAGGTGTTTTTGTGTCATTGGAAGAATATTTAGGTCATATTCGTCCTCCCTACAATTAATCTTGTCCAATTAGGGTTTTTAACCAATCTTGTGCATCCAATAGGTGTTTTGTGTCATTGGATGAACATTTAGGTCATTTTCGTCCTTCCTAAACTGAATCTTGTCCAATTAAGGTTTCTAACCAATCTTGTGCATCCAACAGGTTTTTTTGTGTCATTGGATGAACATTTAGGTCATTTTCGTCCTCCCTAGGCTTATGCTTGTCCAATTAGGGTTTCTAACCAATCTTGTGCATCCAATAGGTGTTTTTGTGTCATTGGATGAACAATTAGGTCATTTTTTTCCACCCTAGGCTAATTCTTGTCCAATTAGGGTTTCTAACCAATCTTGTGCATCCAATAGGTGTTTTGTGTCATTGGATGAACAAGTAGGTCATTTTCGTCCTCCCTAGGCTTATTCTTGTCCAATTAGGGTTTTTAACCAATCTTGTGCATCCAATAGGTGTTTTGTGTCATTGGATGAACATTTAGGTCATTTTCTTCCTCGCTGAGCTTAATCTTGTCCAATTAGGGTTTCTAACCAATCTTGTGCATCCAATAGGTGTTTTTGTGTCATTGGATGAACATTTAGGTCATTTTCGTCCTCCCTAGGCTTATGCTTGTCCAATTAGGGTTTCTAACCAATCTTGTGCATCCAATAGGTGTTTTTGTGTCATTGGATGAACAATTAGGTCATTTTTTTCCACCCTAGGCTAATTCTTGTCCAATTAGGGTTTCTAACCAATCTTGTGCATCCAATAGGTGTTTTGTGTCATTGGATGAACAAGTAGGTCATTTTCGTCCTCCCTAGGCTTATTCTTGTCCAATTAGGGTTTTTAACCAATCTTGTGCATCCAATAGGTGTTTTGTGTCATTGGATGAACATTTAGGTCATTTTCTTCCTCGCTGAACTTAATCTTGTCCAATTAGGGTTTCTAACCAATCTTGTGCATCCAATAGGTGTTTTTGTGTCATTGGATGAACAATTAGGTCATTTTCGTCCTCCCTAGGCTTATGCTTGTCCAATTAGGGTTTCTAACTAATCTTGTGCATCCAATAGGTGTTTTTGTGTCATTGGATGAACAATTAGGTCATTTTTGTCCACCCTAGGCTAATTCTTGTCCAATTAGGGTTTCTAACCAATCTTGTGCATCCAATAGGTGTTTTTGTGTCATTGGAAGAATATTTAGGTCATAATCGTCCTCCCTACAATTAATCTTGTCCAATTAGGGTTTTTAACCAATCTTGTGCATCCAATAGGTGTTTTGTGTCATTGGATGAACATTTAGGTCATTTTCGTCCTTCCTAAACTGAATCTTGTCCAATTAAGGTTTCTAACCAATCTTGTGCATCCAATAGGTTTTTTTGTGTTATTGGATGAACATTTAGGTCATTTTTGTCCTCCCTAGGCTTATGCTTGTCCAATTAGGGTTTCTAACCAATCTTGTGCATCCAATAGGTGTTTTTGTGTCATTGGATGAACAATTAGGTCATTTTCGTCCTCCCTAGGCTAATTCTTGTCCAATTAGGGTTTTTGACCAATCTTGTGCATCCAATAGGTGTTTTGTGTCATTGGATGAACAATTAGGTCATTTTCGTCCTCCCTAGGCTTATTCTTGTCAAATTAGGGTTTCTAACCAATCTTGTGCATCCAATAGGTGTTTTTGTGTCATTGGAAGAATATTTAGGTCATTATCGTCCTCCCTACACTTAATCTTGTCCAATTAGGGTTTTTAACCAATCTTGTGCATCCAATAGGTGTTTTGTGTCATTGGATGAACATTTAGGTCATTTTCGTCCTTCTTAAACTTAATCTTGTCCAATTACGGTTTCTAACCAATCTTGTGCATCCAATAGGTGTTTTTGTGTCGTTGGAAGAACAATTAGGTGATTTTCGTCCTCCCTAAGCTAATTCTTGTCCAATTAGGGTTTCTAACCAATCTTTTGCATCCAATAGGTGTTTTGTGTCATTGGATGAATATTTAGGTCATTTTCGTCCTCCCTACACTTAATCTTGTCCAATTAAGGTTTCTAACCAATCTTGTGCATCCAATAGGTGTTTTTGTGTCATTGGATGAACATTTAGATCTTTTTCGTCCTCCCTAAACTTAATCTTGTCCAATTACGGTTTCTAACCAATCTTGTGTATCCAATAGGTGTTTTTGTGTCATTGGATGAATAATTAGGTCATTTTCGTCCTCCCTAGGCTAATTCCTGTCCAATTAGGGTTTTAAACCAATCTCGTTCATCCAATAGGTGTTTTGTGTCATTGGATGAATAATTAGGTCATTTTCGTCCTCCCTAGGCTAATTCTTGTCCAATTAGGGTTTCTAACCAATCTTGTGCATCCAATAGGTGTTTTGTGTCATTGGATGAACAAGTAGGTCATTTTCGTCCTCCCTAGGCTTATTCTTGTCAAATTAGGGTTTCTAACCAATCTTGTGCATCCAATAGGTGTTTTTGTGTCATTGGAAGAATATTTAGGTCATAATCGTCCTCCCTACAATTAATCTTGTCCAATTAGGGTTTTTAACCAATCTTGTGCATCCAATAGGTGTTTTGTGTCATTGGATGAACATTTAGGTTTTTTTCGTCCTCCCTAAACTTAATCTTGTCCAATTAGGGTTTCTAACCAATCTTGTGCATCCAATAGGTGTTTTGTGTCATTGCATGAACAATTAGGTCATTTTCATCCTCCCTAGGCTTATTCTTGTCCAATTAGTGCTTCTAACCAATCTTGTGCATCCAATAGCTGTTTTTGTGTCATTGGAAGAATATTTAAGTCGTTTTTGTCCTCCCTAGGCTAATTCTTGTCCAATTAGGGTTTCTAACCAATCTTGTGCATCCAATAGGTGTTTTTGTGTCGTTGGAAGAATAATTAGGTGATTTTCGTCCTCCCTAAGCTAATTCTTGTCCAATTAGGGTTTCTAACCAATCTTTTGCATCCAATAGGTGTTTTGTGTCATTGGATGAATATTTATGTCATTTTCGTCCTCCCTACACTTAATCTTGTCCAATTTGGGTTTCTAACCAATCTTGTGCATTCAATAGGTGTTTTTGTGTCATTGGATGAAAATTTAGGTCTTTTTCGTCCTCCCTAAACTTAATCTTGTCCAATTACGGTTTCTAACCAATCTTGTGTATCCAATAGGTGTTTTTGTGTCATTGGATGAATAATTAGGTCATTTTCGTCCTCACTAGGCTAATTCTTGTCCAATTAGGGTTTCTAACCAATCTTGTGCATCCAATAGGTGTTTTGTGTCATTGGATGAACAAGTAGGTCATTTTCGTCCTCCCAAGGCTTATTCTTGTCCAATTAGGGTTTTAAACCAATCTTGTGCATCCAATAGGTGTTTTGTTTCATTGCATGAACAATTAGGTCATTTTCATCCTCCCTAGGCTTATTCTTGTCCAATTAGTGCTTCTAACCAATCTTGTGCATCCAATAGCTGTTTTTGTGTCTTTGGAAGAATATTTAGGTCATTTTCGTCCTCCCTAGGCTAATTCTTGTCCAATTAGGGTTTCTAACCAATCTTGTGTATCCAATAGGTGTTTTTGTGTCATTGGAAGAATATTTAGGTCATAATCGTCCTCCCTACAATTAATCTTGTCCAATTAGGGTTTTTAACCAATCTTGTGCATCCAATAGGTGTTTTGTGTCATTGGATGAACATTTAGGTCATTTTCGTCCTTCCTAAACTGAATCTTGTCCAATTAAGGTTTCTAACCAATCTTGTGCATCCAATAGGTTTTTTTGTGTCATTGGATGAACATTTAGGTCATTTTCGTCCTCTCTAGGCTTATGCTTGTCCAATTAGGGTTTCTAACCAATCTTGTGCATCCAATAGGTGTTTTTGTGTCATTGGATGAACAATTAGGTCATTTTCGTCCACGCTAGGCTAATTCTTGTCCAATTAGGGTTTCTAACCAATCTTGTGCATCCAATTGGTCTTTTGTGTCATTGGATGAACAATTAGGTCATTTTCGTCCCCCCTAAACTTAATCTTGTCCAATTAGGGTTTCTAACCAATCTTGTGCATCCAATAGATGTTTTTGTGTCATTGGATGAACAATTAGGTCATTTTTGTCCTCCCGATGCTAATTCTTGTGCAATTAAGGTTTTTAACCAATCTTGTGCATCCAATAGGTGTTTTGTGTCATTGGATGAACATTTAGGTCATTTTCGTCCTCCCTAGGCTAATTCTTGTCCAATTAGGGTTTCTAACCAATCTTATGCATCCAATAGTTGTTTTTGTGTCATTGGATGAACAATTAGGTCATTTTCGTCCACCCTAGGCTAATTCTTGTCCAATTATGGTTTCTAACCAATCTTGTGCATCCAATAGGTGTTTTGTGTCATTGGATGAACAATTAGGTCATTTTCATCCTCCCTCCACTTAATCTTGTCCAGTTAGGGTTTCTAACCAATCTTGTGCATCCAATAGGTGTTTTTGTGTCGTTGGAAGAACAATTAGGTGATTTTCGTCCTCCCTAAGCTAATTCTTGTCCAATTAGGGTTTCTAACCAATCTTTTGCATCCAATAGGTGTTTTGTGTCATTGGATGAATATTTATGTCATTTTCGTCCTCCCTACACTTAATCTTGTCCAATTAGGGTTTCTAACCAATCTTGTGCATTCAATAGGTGTTTTTGTGTCATTGGATGAAAATTTAGGTCTTTTTCGTCCTCCCTAAACTTAATCTTGTCCAATTACGGTTTCTAACGAATCTTGTGTATCCAATAGGTGTTTTTATGTCATTGGATGAATAATTAGGTCATTTTCGTCCTCACTAGGCTAATTCTTGTCCAATTAGGGTTTCTAACCAATCTTGTGCATCCAATAGGTGTTTTGTGTCATTGGATGAACAAGTAGGTCATTTTTGTCCTCCCTAGGCTTATTCTTGTCCAATTAGGGTTTTAAACCAATCTTGTGCATCCAATAGGTGTTTTGTTTCATTGGATGAACATTTAGGTTTTTTTCGTCCTCCCTAAACTTAATCTTGTCCAATTAGGGTTTCTAACCAATCTTGTGCATCCAATAGGTGTTTTGTGTCATTGCATGAACAATTAGGTCATTTTCATCCTCCCTAGGCTTATTCTTGTCCAATTAGTGCTTCTAACCAATCTTGTGCATCCAATAGCTGTTTTTGTGTCATTGGAAGAATATTTAAGTCGTTTTCGTCCTCCCTAGGCTAATTCTTGTCCAATTAGGGTTTCTAACCAATCTTGTGCATCCAATAGGTGTTTTTGTGTCGTTGGAAGAATAATTAGGTGATTTTCGTCCTCCCTAAGCTAATTCTTGTCCAATTAGGGTTTCTAACCAATCTTTTGCATCCAATAGGTGTTTTGTGTCATTGGATGAATATTTATGTCATTTTCGTCCTCCCTACACTTAATCTTGTCCAATTTGGGTTTCTAACCAATCTTGTGCATTCAATAGGTGTTTTTGTGTCATTGGATGAAAATTTAGGTCTTTTTCGTCCTCCCTAAACTTAATCTTGTCCAATTACGGTTTCTAACCAATCTTGTGTATCCAATAGGTGTTTTTGTGTCATTGGATAAATAATTAGGTCATTTTCGTCCTCACTAGGCTAATTCTTGTCCAATTAGGGTTTCTAACCAATCTTGTGCATCCAATAGGTGTTTTGTGTCATTGGATGAACAAGTAGGTCATTTTCGTCCTCCCAAGGCTTATTCTTGTCCAATTATGGTTTTAAACCAATCTTGTGCATCCAATAGGTGTTTTGTTTCATTGCATGACCAATTAGGTCATTTTCATCCTCCCTAGGCTTATTCTTGTCCAATTAGTGCTTCTAACCAATCTTGTGCATCCAATAGCTGTTTTTGTGTCTTTGGAAGAATATTTAGGTCATTTTCGTCCTCCCTAGGCTAATTCTTGTCCAATTAGGGTTTCTAACCAATCTTGTGTATCCAATAGGTGTTTTTGTGTCATTGGAAGAATATTTAGGTCATAATCGTCCTCCCTACAATTAATCTTGTCCAATTAGGGTTTTTAACCAATCTTGTGCATCCAATAGGTGTTTTGTGTCATTGGATGAACATTTAGGTCATTTTCGTCCTTCCTAAACTGAATCTTGTCCAATTAAGGTTTCTAACCAATCTTGTGCATCCAATAGGTTTTTTTGTGTCATTGGATGAACATTTAGGTCATTTTCGTCCTCTCTAGGCTTATGCTTGTCCAATTAGGGTTTCTAACCAATCTTGTGCATCCAATAGGTGTTTTTGTGTCATTGGATGAACAATCAGGTCATTTTCGTCCTCCCTAGGCTAATTCTTGTCCAATTAGGGTTTCTAACCAATCTTGTGCATCCAATAGGTGTTTTTGTGTCATTGGAAGAATATTTAGGTCATAATCGTCCTCCCTACAATTAATCTTGTCCAATTAGGGTTTTTAACCAATCTTGTGCATCCAATAGTTGTTTTGTGTCATTGGATGAACATTTAGTTCATTTTCGTCCTTCCTAAACTTAATCTTGTCCAATTAAGGTTTCTAACCAATCTTGTGCATCCAATAGGTTTTTTTGTGTCATTGGATGAACATTTAGGTCATTTTCGTCCTCCCTAGGCTTATTCTTGTCAAATTAGGGTTTCTAACCAATCTTGTGCATCCAATAGGTGTTTTTGTGTCATTGGATGAACATTTAGGTCATTTTCGTCCTCCCTAGGCTTATGCTTGTCCAATTAGGGTTTCTAACCAATCTTGTGCATCCAATAGGTGTTTTGTGTGATTGGATGAACATTTAGTTCATTTTCGTCCTTCCTAAACTTAATCTTGTCCAATTAAGGTTTCTAACCAATCTTGTGCATCCAATAGGTTTTTTTGTGTCATTGGATGAACATTTAGGTCATTTTAGTCTTCCCTAGGCTTATGCTTGTCCAATTAGGGTTTCTAACCAATCTTGTGCATCCAATAGGTGTTTTTATGTCATTAGATGAACAATTAGGTCATTTTCGTCCTCCCTAGGCTAATTCTTGTCAAATTAGGGTTTCTAACCAATCTTGTGCATCCAATAGGTGTTTTTGTGTCATTGGATGAACATTTAGGTCATTTTCGTCCTCCCTAGGCTTATGCTTGTCCAATTAGGGTTTCTAACCAATCTTGTGCATCCAATAGGTGTTTTTGTGTCATTGGATGAACAATTTGGTCATTTTCGTCCTCCCTAGGCTTATTCTTGTCAAATTAGGGTTTCTAACCAGTCTTGTGCATCCAATAGGTGTTTTTGTGTCATTGGAAGAATATTTAGGTCATAATCGTCCTCCGTACAATTAATCTTGTCCAATTAGAGTTTTTAACCAATCTTGTGCATCCAATAGGTGTTTTGTGTCATTGGATGAACATTTAGTTCATTTTCGTCCTTCCTAAACTTAATCTTGTCCAATTAAGGTTTCTAACCAATCTTGTGCATCCAATAGGTTTTTTTGTGTCATTGGATGAACATTTAGGTCATTTTAGTCTTCCCTAGGCTTATGCTTGTCCAATTATGGTTTCTAACCAATCTTGTGCATCCAATAGGTGTTTTTATGTCATTAGATGAACAATTAGGTCATTTTCGTCCTCCCTAGGCTAATTCTTGTCAAATTAGGGTTTCTAACCAATCTTGTGCATCCAATAGGTGTTTTTGTATCATTGGATGAACATTTAGGTCATTTTCGTCCTCCCTAGGCCTATGCTTGTCCAATTAGGGTTTCTAGCCAATCTTGTGCATCCAATAGGTGTTTTTGTGTCATTGGATGAACAATTAGGCCATTTTCGTCCTCCCTAGGCTAATTCTTGTCCAATTACGGTTTCTAACCAATCTTGTGCATCCAATAGGTGTTTTGTGTCATTGGATGAACAAGTAGGTCATTTTCGTCCTCCCTAGGCTTATTCTTGTCCAATTAGGGTTTTTAACCAATCTTGTGCATCTAATAGGTGTTTTGTGTCATTGGATGAACATTTAGGTCATTTTCGTCCTCGCTGAACTTAATCTCGTCCAATTAGGGTTTCTAACCAATCTTGTGCATTCAAGAGCAGTTTTTGTGTCATTGGATGAACATTTAGGTCATTTTCGTCCTCCCTAGGCTTATGCTTGTCCAATTTGGGTTTCTAACTAATCTTGTGCATCCAATAGGTGTTTTTGTGTCATTGGATGAACAATTAGGTCATTTTTGTCCACCCTAGGCTAATTCTTGTCCAATTAGGGTTTTTAACCAATCTTATGCATCCAATAGGTGTTTTGTGTCATTGGATGAACAAGTAGGTCATTTTCGTCCTCCCTAGGCTTATTCTTGTCCAATTAGGGTTTTTAACCAATCTTGTGCATCTAATAGGTGTTTTGTGTCATTGGATGAACATTTAGGTCATTTTCGTCCTCGCTGAACTTAATCTCGTCCAATTAGGGTTTCTAACCAATCTTGTGCATTCAAGAGCAGTTTTTGTGTCATTGGATGAACATTTAGGTCATTTTCGTCCTCCCTAGGCTTATGCTTGTCCAATTTGGGTTTCTAACTAATCTTGTGCATCCAATAGGTGTTTTTGTGTCATTGGATGAACAATTAGGTCATTTTTGTCTACCCTAGGCTAATTCTTGTCCAATTAGGGTTTTTAACCAATCTTATGCATCCAATAGGTGTTTTGTGTCATTGGATGAACAATTAGGTCATTTTCGTCCTCCCTAGGCTTATTCTTGTCAAATTAGGGTTTCTAACCAATCTTGTGCATCCAATAGGTGTTTTTGTGTCATTGGAAGAATATTTAGGTCATAATCGTCCTGCCTACACTTAATCTTGTCCAATTAGGGTTTTTAACCAATCTTGTGCATCCAATAGGTGTTTTGTGTCATTGGATGAACAATTAGGTCATTTTCGTCCTCCCTAGGCTTATTCTTGTCAAATTAGGGTTTCTAACCAATCTGGTGCATCCAATAGGTGTTTTTGTGTCATTGGAAGAATATTTAGGTCATAATCGTCCTCCCTACAATTAATCTTGTCCAATTAGGGTTTTTAACCAATCTTGTGCATCCAATAGGTGTTTTGTGTCATTGGATGAACATTTAGGTCATTTTCGTCCTTCCTAAACTGAATCTTGTCCAATTAAGGTTTCTAACCAATCTTGTGCATCCAATAGGTTTTTTTGTGTCATTGGATGAACATTTAGGTCATTTTCGTCCTCTCTAGGCTTATGCTTGTCCAATTAGGGTTTCTAACCAATCTTGTGCATCCAATAGGTGTTTTTGTGTCATTGGATGAACAATTAGGTCATTTTCGTCCACGCTAGGCTAATTCTTGTCCAATTAGGGTTTCTAACCAATCTTGTGCATCCAATTGGTCTTTTGTGTCATTGGATGAACAATTAGGTCATTTTCGTCCCCCCTAAACTTAATCTTGTCCAATTAGGGTTTCTAACCAATCTTGTGCATCCAATAGATGTTTTTGTGTCATTGGATGAACAATTAGGTCATTTTTGTCCTCCCGATGCTAATTCTTGTGCAATTAAGGTTTTTAACCAATCTTGTGCATCCAATAGGTGTTTTGTGTCATTGGATGAACATTTAGGTCATTTTCGTCCTCCCTAGGCTAATTCTTGTCCAATTACGGTTTCTAACCAATCTTGTGCATCCAATAGGTGTTTTGTGTCATTGGATGAACAAGTAGGTCATTTTCGTCCTCCCTAGGCTTATTCTTGTCCAATTAGGGTTTTTAACCAATCTTGTGCATCTAATAGGTGTTTTGTGTCATTGGATGAACATTTAGGTCATTTTCGTCCTCGCTGAACTTAATCTCGTCCAATTAGGGTTTCTAACCAATCTTGTGCATCCAATAGCAGTTTTTGTGTCATTGGATGAACATTTAGGTCATTTTCGTCCTCCCTAGGCTTATGCTTGTCCAATTTGGGTTTCTAACTAATCTTGTGCATCCAATAGGTGTTTTTGTGTCATTGGATGAACAATTAGGTCATTTTTGTCTACCCTAGGCTAATTCTTGTCCAATTAGGGTTTTTAACCAATCTTATGCATCCAATAGGTGTTTTGTGTCATTGGATGAACAATTAGTTCATTTTCGTCCTCCCTAGGCTTATTCTTGTCAAATTAGGGTTTCTAACCAATCTTGTGCATCCAATAGGTGTTTTTGTGTCATTGGAAGAATATTTAGGTCATAATCGTCCTCCCTACACTTAATCTTCTCCAATTAGGGTTTTTAACCAATCTTGTGCATCCAATAGGTGTTTTGTGTCATTGGATGAACATTTAGGTCATTTTCGTCCTTCTTAAACTTAATCTTGTCCAATTACGGTTTCTAACCAATCTTGTGCATCCAATAGGTGTTTTTGTGTCGTTGGAAGAACAATTAGGTGATTTTCGTCCTCCCTAAGCTAATTCTTGTCCAATTAGGGTTTCTAACCAATCTTTTGCATCCAATAGGTGTTTTTGTGTCATTGGAAGAATATTTAGGTCATAATCGTCCTCCCTACACTTATTCTTGTCCAATTAGGGTTTTAAACCAATCTTGTGCATCCAATGGGTGTTTTGTTTCATTGGATGAACATTTAGGTTTTTTTCGTCCTCCCTAAACTTAATCTTGTCCAATTAGGGTTTCTAACCAATCTTGTGCATCCAATAGGTGTTTTGTGTCATTGCATGAACAATTAGGTCATTTTCATCCTCCCTAGGCTTATTCTTGTCCAATTAGTGCTTCTGACCAATCTTGTGCATCCAATAGCTGTTTTTGTGTCATTGGAAGAATATTTAGGTCATTTTCGTCCTCCCTAGGCTAATTCTTGTCCAATTAGGGTTTCTAACCAATCTTGTGCATCCAATAGGTGTTTTTGTGTCATTGGAAGAATATTTAGGTCATAATCGTCCTCCCTAGGCTAATTCTTGTCCAATAAGGGTTTTTAACCAATCTTGTGCATCCAATAGGTGTTTTGTGTCATTGGATGAACAATTAGGTCATTTTCGTCCTCCCTAGGCTTATTCTTGTCAAATTAGGGTTTCTAACCAATCTTGTGCATCCAATAGGTGTTTTTGTGTCATTGGAAGAATATTTAGGTCATTTTCGTCCTCCCTACACTTATTTTTGTCCAATTAGGGTTTTAAACCAATCTTGTGCATCCAATAGGTGTTTGGTTTCATTGGATGAACATTTAGGTTTTTTTCGTCCTCCCTAAACTTAATCTTGTCCAATTAGGGTTTCTAACCAATCTTGTGCATCCAATAGGTGTTTTGTGTCATTGGATGAACAATTAGGTCATTTTCGTCCTCCCTACACTTAATCTTGTCCAATTAGGGTTTCTAACCAATCTTGTGCATCCAATAGGGGTTTTTGTGTCGTTGGAAGAACAATTAGGTTATTTTCGTCCTTCCTAAACTTAATCTTGTCCTATTAGGGTTTCTAACCAATCTTTTGCATCCAATAGGTGTTTTGTGTCATTGGATGAATATTTATGTCATTTTCGTCCTCCCTACACTTAATCTTGTCCAATTAGGGTTTCTAACCAATCTTGTGCATTCAATAGGTGTTTTTGTGTCATTGGATGAAAATTTAGGTCTTTTTCGTCCTCCCTAAACTTAATCTTGTCCAATTACGGTTTCTAACCAATCTTGTGTATCCAATAGGTGTTTTTGTGTCATTGGATGAATAATTAGGTCATTTTCGTCCTCCCTAGGCTAATTCTTGTCCAATTAGGGTTTCTACCCAATCTTGTGCATCCAATAGGTGTTTTGTGTCATTGGATGAACATTTAGGTTTTTTTCGTCCTCCCTAAACTTAATCTTGTCCAATTAGGGTTTCTAACCAATCTTGTGCATCCAATAGGTGTTTTGTGTCATTGCATGAACAATTAGGTCATTTTCATCCTCCCTATGCTTATTCTTGTCCAATTAGTGCTTCTAACCAATCTTGTGCATCCAATAGCTGTTTTTGTGTCATTGGAAGAATATTTAGGTCATTTTCGTCCTCCCTAGGCTAATTCTTGTCCAATTAGGGTTTCTAACCAATCTTGTGCATCCAATAGGTGTTTTTGTGTCATTGGAAGAATATTTAGGTCATTATCGTCCTCCCTAGGCTAATTCTTGTCCAATAAGGGTTTTTAACCAATCTTGTGCATCCAATAGGTGTTTTGTGTCATTGGATGAACAATTAGGTCATTTTCGTCCTCCCTAGGCTTATTCTTGTCAAATTAGGGTTTCTAACCAATCTTGTGCATCCAATAGGTGTTTTTGTGTCATTGGAAGAATATTTAGGTCATAATCGTCCTGCCTACACTTAATCTTGTCCAATTAGGGTTTTTAACCATTCTTGTGCATCCAATAGGTGTTTTGTGTCATTGGATGAACATTTAGGTCATTTTCGTCCTTCCTAAACTTAATCTTGTCCACTTACGGTTTCTAACCAATCTTGTGCATCCAATAGGTGTTTTTGTCTCATTGGAAGAACAATTAGGTGATTTTCGTCCTCCCTAAGCTAATTCTTGTCCAATTAGGGTTTCTAACCAATCTTGTGCATCCAATAGGTGTTTTTGTGTCATTGGATGAACATTTAGGTCTTTTTCTTCCTCCCTAAACTTAATCTTGTCCAATTAGGGTTTCTAACCAATCTTGTGCATCCAATAGGTGTTTTTGTGTCATTGGATGAACAATTAGGTCATTTTCGTCCTCCCTAGGCTAATTCTTGTCCAATTAGGATTTCTAACCAATCTTGTGCATCCAATAGGTGTTTTTGTGTCATTGGATGAACATTTAGGTCATTTTCGTCCTCCCTAGGCTTATGCTTGTCCAATTAGGGTTTCTAACCAATCTTGTGCATCCAATAGGTGTTTTTGTGTCATTGGATGAACAATCAGGTCATTTTCGTCCTCCCTAGGCTAATTCTTGTCCAATTAGGGTTTCTAACCAATCTTGTGCATCCAATAGGTGTTTTGTGTCATTGGATGAACAAGTAGGTCATTTTCGTCCTCCCTAGGCTTATTCTTGTCTAATTAGGGTTTTAAACCAATCTTGTGCATCCAATAGGTGTTTTGTTTCATTGGATGAACATTTAGGTTTTTTTCGTCCTCCCTAAACTTAATATTGTCCAATTAGGGTTTCTAACCAATCTTGTGCATCCAATAGGTGTTTTGTGTCATTGCATGAACAATTAGGTCATTTTCATCCTCCCTAGGCTTATTCTTGTCCAATTAGTGCTTCTAACCAATCTTGTGCATCCAATAGCTGTTTTTGTGTCATTGGAAGAATATTTAAGTCGTTTTCGTCCTCCCTAGGCTAATTCTTGTCCAATTAGGGTTTCTAACCAATCTTGTGCATCCAATAGGTGTTTTTGTGTCGTTGGAAGAATAATTAGGTGATTTTCGTCCTCCCTAAGCTAATTCTTGTCCAATTAGGGTTTCTAACCAATCTTTTGCATCCAATAGGTGTTTTGTGTCATTGGATGAATATTTATGTCATTTTCGTCCTCCCTACACTTAATCTTGTCCAATTAGGGTTTCTAACCAATCTTGTGCATCCAATAGGTGTTTTTGTGTCGTTGGAAGAACAATTAGGTGATTTTCGTCCTCCCTAAGCTAATTCTTGTCCAATTAGGGTTTTTAACCAATCTTGTGCATCCAATAGGTGTTTTGTGTCATTGGATGAACAATTAGGTCATTTTCGTCCTCCCTAGGCTTATTCTTGTCAAATTAGGGTTTCTAACCAATCTTGTGCATCCAATAGGTGTTTTTGTGTCATTGGAAGAATATTTAGGTCATAATCGTCCTCCCTACGCTTAATCTTGTCCAATTAGGGTTTTTAACCAATCTTGTGCATCCAATAGGTGTTTTGTGTCATTGGATGAACAATTAGGTCATTTTCGTCCTCCCTAGGCTTATTCTTGTCCAATTAGGGTTTTTAACCAATCTTGTGCATCCAATAGGTGTTTTTGTGTCATTGGATGAACATTTAGGTCATTTTCGTCCTCCCTAAACTTAATCTTGTCCAATTAGGGTTTCTAACCAATCATGTGCATCCAATAGGTTTTTTTGTGTCATTGGATGAACATTTAGGTCATTTTCGTCCTCCCTAGGATTATGCTTGTCCAATTAGGGTTTCTAACCAATCTTGTGCATCCAATAGGTGTTTTTGTGTCATTGGATGAACAATTAGGTCATTTTCGTCCTCCCTAGGCTAATTCTTGTCTAATTAGGGTTTTTAACCAATCTTGTGCATCCAATATGTGTTTTGTGTCATTGGATGAACATTTAGGTCATTTTCGTCCTCCCAAGGCTTATTCTTGTCCAATTAGGGTTTCTAACCAATCTTGTGCATCCAATTGGTGTTTTGTGTCATTGGATGAACAATTAGGTCATTTTCGTCCTCCCGATGTTAATTCTTGTCCAATTAGGGTTTTTAACCAATCTTGTGCATCCAATAGGTAGGTGTTTTGTGTCATTGGATGAACATTTAGGTCATTTTCGTCCTCCCTAAACTTAATCTTGTCCAATTAGGGTTTCTAACCAATCTTATGCATCCAATAGGTGTTTTTGTGTCATTGGATGAACAATTAGGTCATTTTCGTCCACCCTAGGCTAATTCTTGTCCAATTAGGGTTTCTAACCAATCTTGTGCATCCAATTGGTCTTTTGTGTCATTGGATGAACAATTAGGTCATTTTCGTCCTCCCTAGGCTAATTCTTGTCCAATTAGGGTTTCTAACCAATCTTGTGCATCCAATTGGTGTTTTGTGTCATTGGATGAAATATTAGGTCATTTTCGTCCTCCCGATGCTAATTCTTGTCCAATTAGGGTTTTTAACCAATCTTGTGCATCCAATAGGTGTTTTGTGTCATTGGATGAACATTTAGGTCATTTTCGTCCCCCCAAAACTTAATCTTGTCCAATTAGGG
Organism: Cicer judaicum; assembly: GCA_037974835.1. Lineage (NCBI taxonomy): Eukaryota > Viridiplantae > Streptophyta > Magnoliopsida > Fabales > Fabaceae > Cicer > Cicer judaicum. The sequence goes on along the minus strand of JBBPBS010000960.1, from coordinate 817,785 downwards.
TTTCTAGCCAATCTTGTGCATCCAATAGGTGTTTTTGTGTCATTGGATGAACATTTACGTCATTTTCGTCCTCCCTAAACTTAATCTTGTCCAATTAGGATTTCTAACCAATCTTGTGCATCCAATAGGTGTTTTTGTGTCATTGGATGAACATTTAGGTCATTTTCGTCCTCCCTAGGCTTATGCTTGTCCAATTAGGGTTTCTAACCAATCTTGTGCATCCAATAGGTGTTTTTGTGTCATTGGATGAACAATTAGGTCATTTTCGTCCCCCCTAGGCTAATTCTTGTCCAATTAGGGTTTTTAACCAATCTTGTGCATCCAATAGGTGTTTTGTGTCATTGGATGAACAATTAGGTCATTTTCGTCCTCCCTAGGCTTATTCTTGTCAAATTAGGGTTTCTAACCAATCTTGTGCATCCAATAGGTGTTTTTGTGTCATTGGAAGAATATTTAGGTCATAATCGTCCTCCCTACACTTATTCTTGTCCAATTAGGGTTTTAAACCAATCTTGTGCATCCAATAGGTGTTTGGTTTCATTGGATGAACATTTAGGTTTTTTTCGTCCTCCCTAAACTTAATCTTGTCCAATTAGGGTTTCTAACCAATCTTGTGCATCCAATAGGTGTTTTGTGTCATTGCATGAACAATTAGGTCATTTTCATCCTCCCTAGGCTTATTCTTGTCCAATTAGTGCTTCTAACCAATCTTGTGCATCCAATAGCTGTTTTTGTGTCATTGGAAGAATATTTAGGTCATTTTCGTTCTCCCTAGGCTAATTCTTGTCCAATTAAGGTTTCTAACCAATCTTGTGCATCCAATAGGTGTTTTTGTGTCATTGGAAGAATATTTAGGTCATAATCGTCCTCCTTACAATTAATCTTGTCCAAGTAGGGTTTTTAACCAATCTTGTGCATCCAATAGGTGTTTTGTGTCATTGGATGAACATTTAGGTCATTTTCGTCCTTCCTAAACTGAATCTTGTCCAATTAAGGTTTCTAACCAATCTTGTGCATCCAATAGGTTTTTTTGTGTCATTAGATGAACATTTAGGTCATTTTCGTCCTCCCTAGGCTTAAGCTTGTCCAATTAGGGTTTCTAACCAATCTTGTGCATCCAATAGGTGTTTTTGTGTCATTTGATGAACAATTAGGTCATTTTCGTCCTCCCTAGGCTAATTTTTGTCCAATTAGGGTTTCTAACCAATCTTGTGCATCCAATAGGTGTTTTTGTGTCATTGGATGAACAATCAGGTCATTTTCGTCCTCCCTAGGCTAATTCTTGTCCAATTAGGGTTTCTAACCAATCTTGTGCATCCAATAGGTGTTTTGTGTCATTGGATGAAAAAGTAGGTCATTTTCGTCCTCGCTAGGCTTATTCTTGTCCAATTAGGGTTTTCAACCAATCTTGTGCATCCAATAGGTCTTTTGTGTCATTGGATGAACATTTAGGTCATTTTCGTCCTCGCTAAACTTAATCTTGTCCAATTAGGGTTTCTAACCAATCATGTGCATCCAATAGGTGTTTTTGTGTCATTGGATGAACATTTAGGTCATTTTCGTCCTCCGTAGGCTTATTCTTGTCAAATTAGGGTTTCTAACCAATCTTGTGCATCCAATAGGTGTTTTTGTGTCATTGGATGAACAATTAGGTCATTTTCGTCCTCCCTACACTTAATCTTGTCCAATTAGGGTTTCTAACCAATCTTGTGCATCCAATAGGTGTTTTTGTGTCGTTGGAAGAACAATTAGGTGATTTTCGTCCTCCCTAAGCTAATTCTTGTCCAATTAGGGTTTCTAACCAATCTTGTGCATCCAATAGGTGTTTTGTGTCATTGGATGAACAAGTAGGTCATTTTCGTCCTCCCTAGGCTTATTCTTGTCCAATTAGGGTTTTAAACCAATCTTGTGCATCCAATAGGTGTTTTTGTGTCATTGGATGAACATTTAGGTCATTTTCGTCCTCCCAAGGCTAATTCTTGTCCAATTAGGATTTTTAACCAATCTTGTGCATCCAATAGGTGTTTTGTGTCATTGGATGAACAAGTAGGTCATTTTCGTCCTCCCTAGGCTTATTCTTGTCCAATTAGGGTTTTTAACCAATCTTGTGCATCCAATAGGTGTTTTGTGTCATTGGATGAACAATTAGGTCATTTTCGTCCTCCCTAGGCTTATTCTTGTCAAATTAGGGTTTCTAACCAATCTTGTGCATCCAATAGGTGTTTTTGTGTCATTGGAAGAATATTTAGGTCATAATCGTCCTCCCTACACTTAATCTTGTCCAATTAGGGTTTTTAACCAATCTTGTGCATCCAATAGGTGTTTTGTGTCATTGGAAGAATATTTAGGTCATAATCGTCCTCCCTACACTTAATCTTGTCCAATTAGGGTTTTTAACCAATCTTGTGCATCCAATAGGTGTTTTGTGTCATTGGATGAACATTTAGGTCATTTTCGTCCTCTTTAAACTTAATCTTGTCCAATTACGGTTTGTAACCAATCTTGTGCATCCAATAGGTGTTTTTGTGTCATTGGATGAACATTTAGGTCATTTTCTTCCTCCCTAGGCTTATGCTTGCCTATTTAGGGTTTCTAACCAATCTTGTGCATCCAATAGGTATTTTTGTGTCATTGGATGAACAATTAGGTCATTTTCGTCCACCCTAGGCTAATTCTTGTCCAATTAGGGTTTTTAACCAATCTTGTGCATCCAATAGGTGTTTTGTGTCATTGGATGAACAATTAGGTCATTTTCCTCCTCCCTTGGCTTATTCTTGTCAAATTAGGGTTTCTAACCAATCTTGTGCATCCAATAGGTGTTTTTGTGTCATTGGAAGAATATTTAGGTCATAATCGTCCTCCCTACACTTAATCTTGTCCAATTAGGGTTTTTAACCAATCTTGTGCATCCAATAGGTGTTTTATGTCATTGGATGAACATTTAGGTCATTTTCGTCCTTCCTAAACTTAATCTTGTCCAATTAAGGTTTCTAACCAATCTTGTGCATCCAATAGGTTTTTTTGTGTCATTGGATGAACATTTAGGTCATTTTAGTCTTCCCTAGGCTTATGCTTGTCCAATTAGGGTTTCTAACCAATCTTGTGCATCCAATAGGTGTTTTTATGTCATTGGATGAACAATTAGGTCATTTTCGTCCTCCATAGGCTAATTCTTGTCAAATTAGGGTTTCTAACCAATCTTGTGCATCCAATAGGTGTTTTTGTGTCATTGGATGAACATTTAGGTCATTTTCGTCCTCCCTAGGCTTATGCTTGTCCAATTAGGGTTTCTAACCAATCTTGTGCATCCAATAGGTGTTTTTCTGTCATTGGATGAACAATTTGGTCATTTTCGTCCTCCCTAGGCTTATTCTTGTCAAATTAGGGTTTTTAACCAATCTTGTGCATCCAATAGGTGTTTTGTGTCATTGGATGAACATTTAGTTCATTTTCGTCCTTCCTAAACTTAATCTTGTCCAATTAAGGTTTCTAACCAATCTTGTGCATCCAATAGGTTTTTTTGTGTCATTGGATGAACATTTAGGTCATTTTAGTCTTCCCTAGGCTTATGCTTGTCCAATTAGGGTTTCTAACCAATCTTGTGCATCCAATAGGTGTTTTTATGTCATTAGATGAACAATTAGGTCATTTTCGTCCTCCCTAGGCTAATTCTTGTCCAATTACGGTTTCTAACCAATCTTGTGCATCCAATAGGTGTTTTGTGTCATTGGATGAACAAGTAGGTCATTTTCGTCCTCCCTAGGCTTATTCTTGTCCAATTAGGGTTTTTAACCAATCTTGTGCATCTAATAGGTGTTTTGTGTCATTGGATGAACATTTAGGTCATTTTCGTCCTCGCTGAACTTAATCTCGTCCAATTAGGGTTCCTAACCAATCTTGTGCATCCAATAGCAGTTTTTGTGTCATTGGATGAACATTTAGGTCATTTTCGTCCTCCCTAGGCTTATGCTTGTCCAATTTGGGTTTCTAACTAATCTTGTGCATCCAATAGGTGTTTTTGTGTCATTGGATGAACAATTAGGTCATTTTTGTCTACCCTAGGCTAATTCTTGTCCAATTAGGGTTTTTAACCAATCTTATGCATCCAATAGGTGTTTTGTGTCATTGGATGAACAATTAGGTCATTTTCGTCCTCCCTAGGCTTATTCTTGTCAAATTAGGGTTTCTAACCAATCTTGTGCATCCAATAGGTGTTTTTGTGTCATTGGAAGAATATTTAGGTCATAATCGTCCTCCCTACACTTATTCTTGTCCAATTAGGGTTTTAAACCAATCTTGTGCATCCAATAGGTGTTTGGTTTCATTGGATGAACATTTAGGTTTTTTTCGTCCTCCCTAAACTTAATCTTGTCCAATTAGGGTTTCTAACCAATCTTGTGCATCCAATAGGTGTTTTGTGTCATTGCATGAACAATTAGGTCATTTTCATCCTCCCTAGGCTTATTCTTGTCCAATTAGTGCTTCTAACCAATCTTGTGCATCCAATAGCTGTTTTTGTGTCATTGGATGAATATTTAGGTCATTTTCGTCCTCCCTAGGCTAATTCTTGTCCAATTAGGGTTTCTAACCAATCTTGTGCATCCAATAGGTGTTTTTGTGTCATTGGATGAACAATTAGGTCATTTTCGTCCTCCCTAGGCTAATTCTTGTCCAATTAGGGTTTCTAACCAATCTTGTGCATCCAATAGGTGTTTTGTGTCATTGGATGAAAAAGTAGGTCATTTTCGTCCTCGCTAGGCTTATTCTTGTCCAATTAGGGTTTTCAACCAATCTTGTGCATCCAATAGGTGTTTTGTGTCATTGGATGAACATTTAGGTCATTTTCGTCCTCGCTAAACTTAATCTTGTCCAATTAGGGTTTCTAACCAATCATGTGCATCTAATAGGTGTTTTTGTGTCATTGGATGAACATTTAGGTCATTTTCGTCCTCCCTAGGCTTATTCTTGTCAAATTAGGGTTTCTAACCAATCTTGTGCATCCAATAGGTGTTTTTGTGTCATTGGATGAACAATCAGGTCATTTTCGTCCTCCCTAGGCTAATTCTTGTCCAATTAGGGTTTCTAACCAATCTTGTGCATCCAATAGGTGTTTTGTGTCATTGGATGAACAAGTAGGTCATTTTCATCCTCCCTAGGCTTATTCTTGTCCAATTAGGGTTTTCAACCAATCTTGTGCATCCAATAGGTGTTTTGTGTCATTGGATGAACATTTAGGTCATTTTCGTCCTCGCTAAACTTAATCTTGTCCAATTAGGGTTTCTAACCAATCATGTGCATCCAATAGGTGTTTTTGTGTCATTGGATGAACATTTAGGTCATTTTCGTCCTCCCTAGGCTAATTTTTGTCCAATTAGGGTTTCTAACCAATCTTGTGCATCCAATAGGTGTTTTTGTGTCATTGGATGAACAATCAGGTCATTTTCGTCCTCCCTAGGCTAATTCTTGTCCAATTAGGGTTTCTAACCAATCTTGTGCATCCAATAGGTGTTTTGTGTCATTGGATGAACAAGTAGGTCATTTTCGTCCTCCCTAGGCTTATTCTTGTCCAATTACGGTTTTCAACCAATCTTGTGCATCCAATAGGTGTTTTGTGTCATTGGATGAACATTTAGGTCATTTTCGTCCTCGCTAAACTTAATCTTGTCCAATTAGGGTTTCTAACCAATCATGTGCATCCAATAGGTGTTTTTGTTCATTGGATGAACATTTAGGTCATTTTCGTCCTCCCTAGGCTTATTCTTGTCAAATTAGGGTTTCTAACCAATCTTGTGCATCCAATAGGTGTTTTTGTGTCATTGGATGAACAATTAGGTCATTTTCGTCCTCCCTACACTTAATCTTGTCCAATTAGGGTTTCTAACCAATCTTGTGCATCCAATAGGTGTTTTTGTGTCATTGGAAGAATATTTAGGTCATTTTCGTCCTCCCTAGGCTAATTCTTGTCCAATTAGGGTTTCTAACCAATCTTGTGCATGCAATAGGTGTTTTGTGTCATTGGATGAACAAGTAGGTCATTTTCGTCCTCCCTAGGCTTATTCTTGTCCAATTAGGTTTTTAACCAATCTCGTTCATCCAATAGGTGTTTTGTGTCATTGGATGAACATTTAGGTCATTTTCTTCCTCCCTAGGCTTATGCTTGTCCAATTAGGGTTTCTAACCAATCTCGTTGATCCAATAGGTGTTTTGTGTCATTGGATGAACATTTAGGTCATTTTCTTCCTCCCTAGGCTTATGCTTGTCCAATTAGGGTTTCTAACCAATCTTGTGCATCCAATAGGTGTTTTTGTGTCATTGGATGAACAATTAGGTCATTTTCGTCCACCCTAGGCTAATTCTTGTCCAATTAGGGTTTCTAACCAATCTTGTGCATCCAATTGGTCTTTTGTGTCATTGGATGAACAATTAGGTCATTTTCTTCCTCCCTAGGCTAATTCTTGTCTAATTAGGGTTTTTAACCAATCTTGTGCATCCAATAGGTGTTTTGTGTCATTGGATGAACATTTAGGTCATTTTCGTCCTCCCTAAACTTAATCTTGTCCAATTAGGGTTTCTAACCAATCATGTGCATCCAATAGGTGTTTTTGTGTCATTGGATGAACATTTAGGTCATTTTCGTCCTCCCTAGGCTTATTCTTGTCAAATTAGGGTTTCTAACCAATCTTGTGCATCCAATAGGTGTTTTTGTGTCATTGGATGAACATTTAGGTCATTTTCGTCCTCCCTAGGCTTATGCTTGTCCAATTAGGGTTTCTAACCAATCTTGTGCATCCAATAGGTGTTTTGTGTCATTGCATGAACAATTAGGTCATTTTCATCCTCCCTAGGCTTATTCTTGTCCAATTAGTGCTTCTAACCAATCTTGTGCATCCAATAGCTGTTTTTGTGTCATTGGATGAACAATTAGGTCATTTTTGTCCACCCTAGGCTAATTCTTGTCCAATTAGGGTTTTTAACCAATCTTGTGCATCCAATAGGTGTTTTGTGTCATTGGATGAACAATTAGGTCATTTTCGTCCTCCCTAGGCTTATTCTTGTCAAATTAGGGTTTCTAACAAATCTTGTGCATCCAATAGGTGTTTTTGTGTCATTGGAAGAATATTTAGGTCATAATCGTCCTCCCTACACTTAATCTTGTCCAATTAGGGTTTTTAACCAATCTTGTGCATCCAATAGGTGTTTTGTGTCATTGGATGAACATTTAGGTCATTTTCGTCCTTCTTAAACTTAATCTTGTCCAATTAGGGTTTCTAATCAATCTTGTGCATCCAATAGGTGTTTTTGTGTCGTTGGAAGAACAATTAGGTGATTTTCGTCCTCCCTAAGCTAATTCTTGTCCAATTAGGGTTTCTAACCAATCTTTTGCATCCAATAGGTGTTTTGTGTCATTGGATTAATATTTAGGTCATTTTCGTCCTCCCTACACTTAATCTTGTCCAATTAGGGTTTCTAACCAATCTTGTGCATTCAATAGGTGTTTTTCTGTCATTGGATGAAAATTTAGATCTTTTTCGTCCTCCCTAAACTTAATCTTGTCCAATTACGGTTTCTAACCAATCTTGTGTATCCAATAGGTGTTTTTGTGTCATTGGATGAATAATTAGGTCATTTTCGTCCTCCCTAGGCTAATTCTTGTCCAATTAGGGTTTCTAACCAATCTTGTGCATCCAATAGGTGTTTTGTGTCATTGGATGAACAAGTAGGTCATTTTCGTCCTCCCTAGGCTTATTCTTGTCCAATTAGGGTTTTAAACCAATCTTGTGCATCCAATAGGTGTTTTGTTTCATTGGATGAACATTTAGATTTTTTTCGTCCTCCCTAAACTTAATCTTGTCCAATTAGGGTTTCTAACCAATCTTGTGCATCCAATAGGTGTTTTGTGTCATTGCATGAACAATTAGGTCATTTTCATCCTCCCTAGGCTTATTCTTGTCCAATTAGTGCTTCTAACCAATCTTGTGCATCCAATAGCTGTTTTTCTGTCATTGGAAGAATATTTAGGTCATTTTCGTCCTCCCTAGACTAATTCTTGTCCAATTAGGGTTTCTAACCAATCTTGTGCATCCAATAGGTGTTTTTGTGTCATTGGAAGAATATTTAGGTCATAATCGTCCTCCCTACAATTAATCTTGTCCAATTAGGGTTTTTAACCAATCTTGTGCATCCAATAGGTGTTTTGTGTCATTGGATGAACATTTAGGTCATTTTCGTCCTCGCTAAACTTAATCTTGTCCAATTAGGGTTTCTAACCAATCATGTGCGTCCAATAGGTGTTTTTGTGTCATTGGATGAACATTTAGGTCATTTTCGTCCTCCCTAGGCTTATTCTTGTCAAATTAGGGTTTCTAACCAATCTTGTGCATCCAATAGGTGTTTTTGTGTCATTGGATGAACAATTAGGTCATTTTCGTCCTCCCTACACTTAATCTTGTCCAATTAGGGTTTCTAACCAATCTTGTGCATCCAATAGGTGTTTTTGTGTCGTTGGAAGAACAATTAGGTGATTTTCGTCCTCCCTAAGCTAATTCTTGTCCAATTAGGGTTTCTAACCAATCTTGTGCATCCAATAGGTGTTTTGTGTCATTGGATGAACATTTAGGTCATTTTCGTCCTCGCTAAACTTAATCTTGTCCAATTAGGGTTTCTAACCAATCATGTGCATCCAATAGGTGTTTTTGTGTCATTGGATGAACATTTAGGTCATTTTCGTCCTCCCTAGGCTTATTCTTGTCAAATTAGGGTTTCTAACCAATCTTGTGCATCCAATAGGTGTTTTTGTGTCATTGGATGAACAATTAGGTCATTTTCGTCCTCCCTACACTTAATCTTGTCCAATTAGGGTTTCTAACCAATCTTGTGCATCCAATAGGTGTTTTTGTGTCGTTGGAAGAACAATTAGGTGATTTTCGTCCTTCCTAAGCTAATTCTTGTCCAATTAGGGTTTCTAACCAATCTTTTACATCCAATAGGTGTTTTGTGTCATTGGATGAATATTTATGTCATTTTCGTCCTCCCTACACTTAATCTTGTCCAATTAGGGTTTCTAACCAATCTTGTGCATTCAATAGGTGTTTTTGTGTCATTGGATGAAAATTTAGGTCTTTTTCGTCCTCCCTAAACTTAATCTTGTCCAATTACGGTTTCTAACCAATCTTGTGTATCCAATAGGTGTTTTTGTGTCATTGGATGAATAATTAGGTCATTTTCGTCCTCACTAGGCTAATTCTTGTCCAATTAGGGTTTCTAACCAATCTTGTGCATCCAATAGGTGTTTTGTGTCATTGGATGAACAAGTAGGTCATTTTCGTCCTCCCAAGGCTTATTCTTGTCCAATTAGGGTTTTAAACCAATCTTGTGCATCCAATAGGTGTTTTGTTTCATTGCATGAACAATTAGGTCATTTTCATCCTCCCTAGGCTTATTCTTGTCCAATTAGTGCTTCTAACCAATCTTGTGCATCCAATAGCTGTTTTTGTGTCTTTGGAAGAATATTTAGGTCATTTTCGTCCTCCCTAGGCTAATTCTTGTCCAATTAGGGTTTCTAACCAATCTTGTGTATCCAATAGGTGTTTTTGTGTCATTGGAAGAATATTTAGGTCATAATCGTCCTCCCTACAATTAATCTTGTCCAATTAGGGTTTTTAACCAATCTTGTGCATCCAATAGGTGTTTTGTGTCATTGGATGAACATTTAGGTCATTTTCGTCCTTCCTAAACTGAATCTTGTCCAATTAAGGTTTCTAACCAATCTTGTGCATCCAATAGGTTTTTTTGTGTCATTGGATGAACATTTAGGTCATTTTCGTCCTCTCTAGGCTTATGCTTGTCCAATTAGGGTTTCTAACCAATCTTGTGCATCCAATAGGTGTTTGTGTCATTGGATGAACAATTAGGTCATTTTCGTCCACGCTAGGCTAATTCTTGTCCAATTAGGGTTTCTAACCAATCTTGTGCATCAAATTGGTCTTTTGTGTCATTGGATGAACAATTAGGTCATCTTCGTCCTCCCTAGGCTAATTCTTGTCCAATTAGGGTTTTTAACCAATCTTGTGCATCCAATAGGTGTTTTGTGTCATTGGATGAACATTTATGTCATTTTCGTCCCCCCTAAACTTAATCTTGTCCAATTAGGGTTTCTAACCAATCTTGTGCATCCAATAGATGTTTTTGTGTCATTGGATGAACAATTAGGTCATTTTTGTCCTCCCGATGCTAATTCTTGTGCAATTAAGGTTTTTAACCAATCTTGTGCATCCAATAGGTGTTTTGTGTCATTGGATGAACATTTAGGTCATTTTCGTCCTCCCTAGGCTAATTCTTGTCCAATTAGGGTTTCTAACCAATCTTATGCATCCAATAGTTGTTTTTGTGTCATTGGATGAACAATTAGGTCATTTTCGTCCACCCTAGGCTAATTCTTGTCCAATTATGGTTTCTAACCAATCTTGTGCATCCAATAGGTGTTTTGTGTCATTGGATGAACAATTAGGTCATTTTCATCCTCCCTCCACTTAATCTTGTCCAGTTAGGGTTTCTAACCAATCTTGTGCATCCAATAGGTGTTTTTGTGTCGTTGGAAGAACAATTAGGTGATTTTCGTCCTCCCTAAGCTAATTCTTGTCCAATTAGGGTTTCTAACCAATCTTTTGCATCCAATAGGTGTTTTGTGTCATTGGATGAATATTTATGTCATTTTCGTCCTCCCTACACTTAATCTTGTCCAATTAGGGTTTCTAACCAATCTTGTGCATTCAATAGGTGTTTTTGTGTCATTGGATGAAAATTTAGGTCTTTTTCGTCCTCCCTAAACTTAATCTTGTCCAATTACGGTTTCTAACGAATCTTGTGTATCCAATAGGTGTTTTTATGTCATTGGATGAATAATTAGGTCATTTTCGTCCTCACTAGGCTAATTCTTGTCCAATTAGGGTTTCTAACCAATCTTGTGCATCCAATAGGTGTTTTGTGTCATTGGATGAACAAGTAGGTCATTTTTGTCCTCCCTAGGCTTATTCTTGTCCAATTAGGGTTTTAAACCAATCTTGTGCATCCAATAGGTGTTTTGTTTCATTGGATGAACATTTAGGTTTTTTTCGTCCTCCCTAAACTTAATCTTGTCCAATTAGGGTTTCTAACCAATCTTGTGCATCCAATAGGTGTTTTGTGTCATTGCATGAACAATTAGGTCATTTTCATCCTCCCTAGGCTTATTCTTGTCCAATTAGTGCTTCTAACCAATCTTGTGCATCCAATAGCTGTTTTTGTGTCATTGGAATAATATTTAGGTCATTTTCGTCCTCCCTAGGCTAATTCTTGTCCAATTAGGGTTTCTAACCAATCTTGTGCATCCAATAGGTGTTTTTGTGTCATTGGAAGAATATTTAGGTCATAATCGTCCTCCCTAGGCTAATTCTTGTCCAATAAGGGTTTTTAACCAATCTTGTGCATCCAATAGGTGTTTTGTGTCATTGGATGAACAATTAGGTCATTTTCGTCCTCCCTAGGCTTATTCTTGTCAAATTAGGGTTTCTAACCAATCTTGTGCATCCAATAGGTGTTTTTGTGTCATTGGAAGAATATTTAGGTCATAATCGTCCTCCCTACACTTATTCTTGTCCAATTAGGGTTTTAAACCAATCTTGTGCATCCAATAGGTGTTTGGTTTCATTGGATGAACATTTAGGTTTTTTTCGTCCTCCCTAAACTTAATCTTGTCCAATTAGGGTTTCTAACCAATCTTGTGCATCCAATAGGTGTTTTGTGTCATTGCATGAACAATTAGGTCATTTTCATCCTCCCTAGGCTTATTCTTGTCCAATTAGTGCTTCTAACCAATCTTGTGCATCCAATAGCTGTTTTTGTGTCATTGGAAGAATATTTAGGTCATTTTCGTCCTCCCTAGGCTAATTCTTGTCCAATTAGGGTTTCTAACCAATCTTGTGCATCCAATAGGTGTTTTTGTGTCATTGGAAGAATATTTAGGTCATAATCGTCCTCCTTACAATTAATCTTGTCCAAGTAGGGTTTTTAACCAATCTTGTGCATCCAATAGGTGTTTTGTGTCATTGGATGAACATTTAGGTCATTTTCGTCCCTCCTAAACTGAATCGTGTCCAATTAAGGTTTCTAACCAATCTTGTGCATCCAATAGGTTTTTTTGTGTCATTAGATGAACATTTAGGTCATTTTCGTCCTCCCTAGGCTTAAGCTTGTCCAATTAGGGTTTCTAACCAATCTTGTGCATCCAATAGGTGTTTTTGTGTCATTTGATGAACAATTAGGTCATTTTCGTCCTCCCTAGGCTAATTTTTGTCCAATTAGGGTTTCTAACCAATCTTGTGCATCCAATAGGTGTTTTTGTGTCATTGGATGAACAATCAGGTCATTTTCGTCCTCCCTAGGCTAATTCTTGTCCAATTAGGGTTTCTAACCAATCATGTGCATCCAATAGGTGTTTTGTGTCATTGGATGAACAAGTAGGTCATTTTCGTCCTCCCTAGGCTTATTCTTGTCCAATTAGGGTTTTCAACCAATCTTGTGCATCCAATAGGTGTTTTGTGTCATTGGATGAACATTTAGGTCATTTTCGTCCTCGCTAAACTTAATCTTGTCCAATTAGGGTTTCTAACCAATCATGTGCATCCAATAGGTGTTTTTGTGTCATTGGATGAACATTTAGGTCATTTTCGTCCTCCCTAAACTGAATCTTGTCCAATTAAGGTTTCTAACCAATCTTGTGCATCCAATAGGTTTTTTTGTGTCATTGGATGAACATTTAGGTCATTTTCGTCCTCCCTTGGCTTATGCTTGTCCAATTAGGGTTTCTAACCAATCTTGTGCATCCAATAGGTGTTTTTGTGTCATTGGATGAACAATTAGGTCATTTTCGTCCTCCCTAGGCTAATTTTTGTCCAATTAGGGTTTCTAACCAATCTTGTGCATCCAATAGGTGTTTTTGTGTCATTGGATGAACAATCAGGTCATTTTTGTCCTCCCTAGGCTAATTCTTGTCCAATTAGGGTTTCTAACCAATCTTGTGCATCCAATAGGTGTTTTGTGTCATTGGATGAACAAGTAGGTCATTTTCGTCCTCCCTAGGCTTATTCTTGTCCAATTAGGGTTTTCAACCAATCTTGTGCATCCAATAGGTGTTTTGTGTCATTGGATGAACATTTAGGTCATTTTCGTCCTCGCTAAACTTAATCTTGTCCAATTAGGGTTTCTAACCAATCATGTGCATCTAATAGGTGTTTTTGTGTCATTGGATGAACATTTAGGTCATTTTCGTCCTCCCTAGGCTTATTCTTGTCAAATTAGGGTTTCTAACCAATCTTGTGCATCCAATAGGTGTTTTTGTGTCATTGGATGAACAATTAGGTCATTTTCGTCCTCCCTACACTTAATCTTGTCCAATTAGGGTTTTTAACCAATCTTGTGCATCCAATAGGTGTTTTGTGTCATTGGATGAACATTTAGGTCATTTTCGTCCTCGCTAAACTTAATCTTGTCCAATTAGGGTTTCTAACCAATCATGTGCATCCAATAGGTGTTTTTGTGTCATTGGATGAACATTTAGGTCATTTTCGTCCTCCCTAGGCTTATTCTTGTCAAATTAGGGTTTCTAACCAATCTTGTGCATTCAATAGGTGTTTTTGTGTCATTGGATGAACAATTAGGTCATTTTCGTCCTCCCTACACTTAATCTTGTCCAGTTAGGGTTTCTAACCAATCTTGTGCATCCAATAGGTGTTTTTGTGTCGTTGGAAGAACAATTAGGTGAATTTCGTCCTCCCTAAGCTAATTCTTGTCCGATTAGGGTTTCTAACCAATCTTGTGCATCCAATAGGTGTTTTGTGTCATTGGATGAACAAGTAGGTCATTTTCGTCCTCCCTAGGCTTATTCTTGTCCAATTAGGGTTTTAAACCAATCTTGTGCATCCAATAGGTGTTTTGTTTCATTGGATGAACATTTAGGTTTTTTTCGTCCTCCCTAAACTTAATCTTGTCCAATTAGGGTTTCTAACCAATCTTGTGCATCCAATAGGTGTTTTGTGTCATTGCCTGAACAATTAGGTCATTTTCGTCCTCCCTAGGCTAATTTTTGTCCAATTAGGGTTTCTAACCAATCTTGTGCATCCAATAGGTGTTTTTGTGTCATTGGATGAACAATCAGGTCATTTTCGTCCTCCCTAGGCTAATTCTTGTCCAATTAGGGTTTCTAACCAATCTTGTGCATCCAATAGGTGTTTTGTGTCATTGGATGAACAAGTAGGTCATTTTCGTCCTCCCTAGGCTTATTCTTGTCCAATTAGGGTTTTCAACCAATCTTGTGCATCCAATAGGTGTTTTGTGTCATTGGATGAACATTTAGGTCATTTTCGTCCTCGCTAAGCTTAATCTTGTCCAATTAGGGTTTCTAACCAATCATGTGCATCCAATAGGTGTTTTTGTGTCATTGGATGAACATTTAGGTCATTTTCGTCCTCCCTAGGCTTATGCTTGTCCAATTAGGGTTTCTAACCAATCTTGTGCATCCAATAGGTGTTTTTGTGTCATTGGAAGAATATTTAGGTCATAATCGTCCTCCCTACACTTAATCTTGTCCAATTAGGGTTTCTAACCAATCTTGTGCATTCAATAGGTGTTTTTGTGTCATTGGATGAAAATTTAGGTCTTTTTCGTCCTCCCTAAACTTAATCTTGTCCAATTACGGTTTCTAACGAATCTTGTGTATCCAATAGGTGTTTTTATGTCATTGGATGAATAATTAGGTCATTTTCGTCCTCACTAGGCTAATTCTTGTCCAATTAGGGTTTCTAACCAATCTTGTGCATCCAATAGGTGTTTTTGTGTCGTTGGAAGAACAATTAGGTGATTTTCGTCCTCCCTAAGCTAATTCTTGTCCAATTAGGGTTTCTAACCAATCTTTTGCATCCAATAGGTGTTTTGTGTCATTGGATTAATATTTAGGTCATTTTCGTCCTCCCTACACTTAATCTTGTCCAATTAGGGTTTCTAACCAATCTTGTGCATTCAATAGGTGTTTTTGTGTCATTGGATGAAAATTTAGGTCTTTTTCGTCCTCCCTAAACTTAATCTTGTCCAATTACGGTTTCTAACCAATCTTGTGTATCCAATAGGTGTTTTTGTGTCATTGGATGAATAATTAGGTCATTTTCGTCCTCCCAAGGCTAATTCTTGTCCAATTAGGGTTTCTAACAAATCTTGTGCATCCAATAGGTGTTTTGTGTCATTGGATGAACAAGTAGGTCATTTTCGTCCTCCCTAGGCTTATTCTTGTCCAATTAGGGTTTTAAACTAATCTTGTGCATCCAATACGTGTTTTGTTTCATTGGATGAACATTTAGGTTTTTTTCGTCCTCCCTAAACTTAATCTTGTCCAATTAGGGTTTCTAACCAATCTTGTGCATCCAATAGGTGTTTTGTGTCATTGCATGAACAATTAGGTCATTTTCATCCTCCCTAGGCTTATTCTTGTCCAATTAGTGCTTCTAACCAATCTTGTGCATCCAATAGCTGTTTTTGTGTCATTGGAAGAATATTTAAGTCGTTTTCGTCCTCCCTAGGCTAATTCTTGTCCAATTAGGGTTTCTAACCAATCTTGTGCATCCAATAGGTGTTTTTGTGTCGTTGGAAGAATAATTAGGTGATTTTCGTCCTCCCTAAGCTAATTCTTGTCCAATTAGGGTTTCTAACCAATCTTTTGCATCCAATAGGTGTTTTGTGTTATTGGATGAATATTTATGTCATTTTCGTCCTCCCTACACTTAATCTTGTCCAATTTGGGTTTCTAACCAATCTTGTGCATTCAATAGGTGTTTTTGTGTCATTGGATGAAAATTTAGGTCTTTTTCGTCCTCCCTAAACTTAATCTTGTCCAATTACGGTTTCTAACCAATCTTGTGTATCCAATAGGTGTTTTTGTGTCATTGGATGAATAATTAGGTCATTTTCGTCCTCCCAAGGCTAATTCTTGTCCAATTAGGGTTTCTAACCAATCTTGTGCATCCAATAGGTGTTTTGTGTCATTGGATGAACAAGTAGGTCATTTTCGTCCTCCCTAGGCTTATTCTTGTCCAATTAGGGTTTTAAACCAATCTTGTGCATCCAATAGGTGTTTTGTGTCATTGGATGAATATTTATGTCATTTTCGTCCTCCCTACACTTAATCTTGTCCAATTAGGGTTTCTAACCAATCTTGTGCATTCAATAGGTGTTTTTGTGTCATTGGATGAAAATTTAGGTCTTTTTCGTCCTCCCTAAACTTAATCTTGTCCAATTACGGTTTCTAACCAATCTTGTGTATCCAATAGGTGTTTTTGTGTCATTGGATGAATAATTAGGTCATTTTCGTCCTCCCTAGGCTAATTCTTGTCCAATTAGGGTTTCTAACCAATCTTGTGCATCCAATAGGGGTTTTTGTGTCGTTGGAAGAACAATTAGGTGATTTTCGTCCTTCCTAAACTTAATCTTGTCCTATTAGGGTTTCTAACCAATCTTTTGCATCCAATAGGTGTTTTGTGTCATTGGATGAATATTTATGTCATTTTCGTCCTCCCTACACTTAATCTTGTCCAATTAGGGTTTCTAACCAATCTTGTGCATTCAATAGGTGTTTTTGTGTCATTGGATGAAAATTTAGGTCTTTTTCGTCCTCCCTAAACTTAATCTTGTCCAATTACGGTTTCTAACCAATCTTGTGTATCCAATAGGTGTTTTTGTGTCATTGGATGAATAATTAGGTCATTTTCGTCCTCCCTAGGCTAACTCTTGTCCAATTAGGGTTTCTACCCAATCTTGTGCATCCAATAGGTGTTTTGTGTCATTGGATGAACAAGTAGGTCATTTTCGTCCTCCCTAGGCTTATTCTTGTCCAATTAGGGTTTTAAACCAATCTTGTGCATCCAATAGGTGTTTTGTTTCATTGGATGAACATTTAGGTTTTTTTCGTCCTCCCTAAACTTAATCTTGTCCAATTAGGGTTTCTAACCAATCTTGTGCATCCAATAGGTGTTTTGTGTCATTGCATGAACAATTAGGTCATTTTCATCCTCCCTAGGCTTATTCTTGTCAAATTAGTGCTTCTAACTAATCTTTTGCATCCAATAGCTGTTTTTGTGTCATTGGAAGAATATTTAGGTCATTTTCGTCCTCCCTAGGCTAATTCTTGTCCAATTAGGGTTTCTAACCAATCTTGTGTATCCAATAGGTGTTTTTGTGTCATTGGAAGAATATTTAGGTCATAATCGTCCTCCCTACAATTAATCTTGTCCAATTAGGGTTTTTAACCAATCTTGTGCATCCAATAGGTGTTTTGTGTCATTGGATGAACATTTAGGTCATTTTCGTCCTTCCTAAACTGAATCTTGTCCAATTAAGGTTTCTAACCAATCTTGTGCATCCAATAGGTTTTTTTGTGTCATTGGATGAACATTTAGGTCATTTTCGTCCTCCCTAGGCTTATGCTTGTCCAATTAGAGTTTCTAACCAATCTTGTGCATCCAATAGGTGTTTTTGTGTCATTGGATGAACAATTAGGTTATTTTCGTCCTCCCTAGGCTAATTTTTACCAATTAGGGTTTCTAACCAATCTTGTGCATCCAATAGGTGTTTTTGTGTCATTGGATGAACAATCAGGTCATTTTCGTCCTCCCTAGGCTAATTCTTGTCCAATTAGGGTTTCTAACCAATCTTGTGCATCCAATAGGTGTTTTGTGTCATTGGATGAACAAGTAGGTCATTTTCATCCTCCCTAGGCTTATTCTTGTCCAATTAGGGTTTTCAACCAATCTTGTGCATCCAATAGGTGTTTTGTGTCATTGGATGAACATTTAGGTCATTTTCGTCCTCGCTAAACTTAATCTTGTCCAATTAGGGTTTCTAACCAATCATGTGCATCCAATAGGTGTTTTTGTGTCATTGGATGAACATTTAGGTCATTTTCGTCCTCCCTAGGCTAATTTTTGTCCAATTAGGGTTTCTAACCAATCTTGTGCATCCAATAGGTGTTTTTGTGTCATTGGATGAACAATCAGGTCATTTTCGTCCTCCCTAGGCTAATTCTTGTCCAATTAGGGTTTCTAACCAATCTTGTGCATCCAATAGGTGTTTTGTGTCATTGGATGAACAAGTAGGTCATTTTCGTCCTCCCTAGGCTTATTCTTGTCCAATTACGGTTTTCAACCAATCTTGTGCATCCAATAGGTGTTTTGTGTCATTGGATGAACATTTAGGTCATTTTCGTCCTCGCTAAACTTAATCTTGTCCAATTAGGGTTTCTAACCAATCATGTGCATCCAATAGGTGTTTTTGTTCATTGGATGAACATTTAGGTCATTTTCGTCCTCCCTAGGCTTATTCTTGTCAAATTAGGGTTTCTAACCAATCTTGTGCATCCAATAGGTGTTTTTGTGTCATTGGATGAACAATTAGGTCATTTTCGTCCTCCCTACACTTAATCTTGTCCAATTAGGGTTTCTAACCAATCTTGTGCATCCAATAGGTGTTTTTGTGTCGTTGGAAGAACAATTAGGTGATTTTCGTCCTCCCTAAGCTAATTCTTGTCCAATTAGGGTTTCTAACCAATCTTGTGCATCCAATAGGTGTTTTGTGTCATTGGATGAACATTTAGGTCATTTTCGTCCTCGCTAAACTTAATCTTGTCCAATTAGGGTTTCTAACCAATCATGTGCATCCAATAGGTGTTTTTGTGTCATTGGATGAACATTTAGGTCATTTTCGTCCTCCCTAGGCTTATTCTTGTCAAATTAGGGTTTCTAACCAATCTTGTGCATCCAATAGGTGTTTTTGTGTCATTGGATGAACAATTAGGTCATTTTCGTCCTCCCTACACTTAATCTTGTCCAATTAGGGTTTCTAACCAATCTTGTGCATCCAATAGGTGTTTTGTGTCATTGGATGAACAAGTAGGTCATTTTCGTCCTCCCTAGGCTTATTCTTGTCCAATTAGGGTTTTAAACCAATCTTGTGCATCCAATAGGTGTTTTGTGTCATTGCATGAACAATTAGGTCATTTTCGTCCTCCCTAGGCTTATTCTTGTCCAATTAGTGCTTCTGACCAATCTTGTGCATCCAATAGCTGTTTTTGTGTCATTGGAAGAATATTTAGGTCATTTTCGTCCTCCCTAGGCTAATTCTTGTCCAATTAGGGTTTCTAACCAATCTTGTGCATCCAATAGGTGTTTTTGTGTCATTGGAAGAATATTTAGGTCATAATCGTCCTCCCTAGGCTAATTCTTGTCCAATAAGGGTTTTTAACCAATCTTGTGCATCCAATAGGTGTTTTGTGTCATTGGATGAACAATTAGGTCATTTTCGTCCTCCCTAGGCTTATTCTTGTCAAATTAGGGTTTCTAACCAATCTTGTGCATCCAATAGGTGTTTTTGTGTCATTGGAAGAATATTTAGGTCATTTTCGTCCTCCCTACACTTATTTTTGTCCAATTAGGGTTTTAAACCAATCTTGTGCATCCAATAGGTGTTTGGTTTCATTGGATGAACATTTAGGTTTTTTTCGTCCTCCCTAAACTTAATCTTGTCCAATTAGGGTTTCTAACCAATCTTGTGCATCCAATAGGTGTTTTGTGTCATTGGATGAACAATTAGGTCATTTTCGTCCTCCCTACACTTAATCTTGTCCAATTAGGGTTTCTAACCAATCTTGTGCCTCCAATAGGTGTTTTTGTGTCGTTGGAAGAACAATTAGGTGATTTTCGTCCTCCCTAAGCTAATTCTTGTCCAATTAGGGTTTCTAACCAATCTTGTGCATCCAATAGGTGTTTTGTGTCATTGGATGAACAAGTAGGTCATTTTCGTCCTCCCTAGGCTTATTCTTGTCCAATTAGGGTTTTAAACCAATCTTGTGCATCCAATAGGTGTTTTGTTTCATTGGATGAACATTTAGATTTTTTTCGTCCTCCCTAAACTTAATCTTGTCCAATTAGGGTTTCTAACCAATCTTGTGCATCCAATAGGTGTTTTGTGTCATTGCATGAACAATTAGGTCATTTTCATCCTCCCTAGGCTTATTCTTGTCCAATTAGTGCTTCTAACCAATCTTGTGCATCCAATAGCTGTTTTTCTGTCATTGGAAGAATATTTAGGTCATTTTCGTCCTCCCTAGACTAATTCTTGTCCAATTAGGGTTTCTAACCAATCTTGTGCATCCAATAGGTGTTTTTGTGTCATTGGAAGAATATTTAGGTCATAATCGTCCTCCCTACAATTAATCTTGTCCAATTAGGGTTTTTAACCAATCTTGTGCATCCAATAGGTGTTTTGTGTCATTGGATGAACATTTAGGTCATTTTCGTCCTTCCTAAACTGAATCTTGTCCAATTAAGGTTTCTAACCAATCTTGTGCATCCAATAGGTGTTTTTGTGTCATTGGATGAACATTTAGGTCATTTTCGTCCTCCCTAGGCTTATGCTTGTCCAATTAGGGTTTCTAACCAATCTTGTGCATCCAATAGGTGTTTTTGTGTCATTGGATGAACAATTAGGTCATTTTCGTCTACCCTAGGCTAATTCTTGTCCAATTAGGGTTTCTAACCAGTCTTGTGCATCGAATTGGTCTTTTGTGTCATTGGATGAACAATTAGGTCATTTTCGTCCTCCCTAGGCTAATTCTTGTCCAATTAGGGTTTTTAACCAATCTTGTGCATCCAATAGGTGTTTTGTGTCATTGGATGAACATTTATGTCATTTTCGTCCCCCCTAAACTTAATCTTGTCCAATTAGGGTTTCTAACCAATCTTGTGCATCCAATAGATGTTTTTGTGTCATTGGATGAACAATTAGGTCATTTTTGTCCTCCCGATGCTAATTCTTGTGCAATTAAGGTTTTTAACCAATCTTGTGCATCCAATAGGTGTTTTGTGTCATTGGATGAACATTTAGGTCATTTTCGTCCTCCCTAGGCTAATTCTTGTCCAATTAGGGTTTCTAACCAATCTTATGCATCCAATAGTTGTTTTTGTGTCATTGGATGAACAATTAGGTCATTTTCGTCCACCCTAGGCTAATTCTTGTCCAATTATGGTTTCTAACCAATCTTGTGCATCCAATAGGTGTTTTGTGTCATTGGAGGAACAATTAGGTCATTTTCGTCCTCCCTCCACTTAATCTTGTCCAGTTAGGGTTTCTAACCAATCTTGTGCATCCAATAGGTGTTTTTGTGTCGTTGGAAGAACAATTAGGTGATTTTCGTCCTCCCTAAGCTAATTCTTGTCCAATTAGGGTTTCTAACCAATCTTTTGCATCCAATAGGTGTTTTGTGTCATTGGATGAATATTTATGTCATTTTCGTCCTCCCTACACTTAATCTTGTCCAATTAGGGTTTCTAACCAATCTTGTGCATTCAATAGGTGTTTTTGTGTCATTGGATGAAAATTTAGGTCTTTTTCGTCCTCCCTAAACTTAATCTTGTCCAATTACGGTTTCTAACGAATCTTGTGTATCCAATAGGTGTTTTTATGTCATTGGATGAATAATTAGGTCATTTTCGTCCTCACTAGGCTAATTCTTGTCCAATTAGGGTTTCTAACCAATCTTGTGCATCCAATAGGTGTTTTGTGTCATTGGATGAACAAGTAGGTCATTTTCGTCCTCCCTAGGCTTATTCTTGTCCAATTAGGGTTTTCAACCAATCTTGTGCATCCAATAGGTGTTTTGTGTCATTGGATGAACATTTAGGTCATTTTCGTCCTCGCTAAACTTAATCTTGTCCAATTAGGGTTTCTAACCAATCATGTGCATCCAATAGGTGTTTTTGTGTCATTGGATGAACAATTAGGTCATTTTCGTCCTCCCTAGGCTAATTTTTGTCCAATTAGGGTTTCTAACCAATCTTGTGCATCCAATAGGTGTTTTTGTGTCATTGGATGAACAATCAGGTCATTTTCGTCCTCCCTAGGCTAATTCTTGTCCAATTAGGGTTTCTAACCAATCTTGTGCATCCAATAGGTGTTTTGTGTCATTGGATGAACAAGTAGGTCATTTTCGTCCTCCCTAGGCTTATTCTTGTCTAATTAGGGTTTTAAACCAATCTTGTGCATCCAATAGGTGTTTTGTTTCATTGGATGAACATTTAGGTTTTTTTCGTCCTCCCTAAACTTAATCTTGTCCAATTAGGGTTTCTAACCAATCTTGTGCATCCAATAGGTGTTTTGTGTCATTGCATGAACAATTAGGTCATTTTCATCCTCCCTAGGCTTATCCTTGTCCAATTAGTGCTTCTAACCAATCTTGTGCATCCAATAGCTGTTTTTGTGTCATTGGAAGAATATTTAGGTCATTTTCGTCCTCCCTAGGCTAATTCTTGTCCAATTAGGGTTTCTAACCAATCTTGTGCATCCACTAG
>JBBPBS010000960.1:758679-794996 GCA_037974835.1 Cicer judaicum | reverse complement strand
TTAGGTCATTTTCATCCTCCCTAGGCTTATCCTTGTCCAATTAGTGCTTCTAACCAATCTTGTGCATCCAATAGCTGTTTTTGTGTCATTGGAAGAATATTTAGGTCATTTTCGTCCTCCCTAGGCTAATTCTTGTCCAATTAGGGTTTCTAACCAATCTTGTGCATCCACTAGTTGTTTTTGTGTCATTGGATGAACAATTAGGTCATTTTCGTCCTCCCTAGGCTAATTTTTGTCCAATTAGGGTTTCTAACCAATCTTGTGCATCCAATAGGTGTTTTTGTGTCATTGGATGAACAATTAGGTCATTTTCGTCCTCCCTAGGCTAATTTTTGTCCAATTAGGGTTTCTAACCAATCTTGTGCATCCAATAGGTGTTTTTGTGTCATTGGATGAACAATCAGGTCATTTTTGTCCTCCCTAGGCTAATTCTTGTCCAATTAGGGTTTCTAACCAATCTTGTGCATCCAATAGGTGTTTTGTGTCATTGGATGAACAAGTAGGTCATTTTCGTCCTCCCTAGGCTTATTCTTGTCCAATTAGGGTTTTCAACCAATCTTGTGCATCCAATAGGTGTTTTGTGTCATTGGATGAACATTTAGGTCATTTTCGTCCTCGCTAAACTTAATCTTGTCCAATTAGGGTTTCTAACCAATCATGTGCATCCAATAGGTGTTTTTGTGTTATTGGATGAACATTTAGGTCATTTTCGTCCTCCCTAGGCTTATGCTTGTCCAATTAGGGTTTCTAACCAATCTTGTGCATCCAATAGGAGTTTTTGTGTCATTGGATGAACAATTAGGTCATTTTCGTCCTCCCTAGGCTAATTTTTGTCCAATTAGGGTTTCTAACCAATCTTGTGCATCCAATAGGTGTTTTTGTGTCATTGGAAGAATATTTAGGTCATAATCGTCCTCCCTACAATTAATCTTGTCCAATTAGGGTTTTTAACCAATCTTGTGCATCCAATAGGTGTTTTGTGTCATTGGATGAACAAGTAGGTCATTTTCGTCCTCCCTAGGCTTATTCTTGTCCAATTAGGGTTTTCAACCAATCTTGTGCATCCAATAGGTGTTTTGTGTCATTGGATGAACATTTAGGTCATTTTCGTCCTCGCTAAACTTAATCTTGTCCAATTAGGGTTTCTAACCAATCATGTGCATCTAATAGGTGTTTTTGTGTCATTGGATGAACATTTAGGTCATTTTCGTCCTCCCTAGGCTTATTCTTGTCAAATTAGGGTTTCTAACCAATCTTGTGCATCCAATAGGTGTTTTTGTGTCATTGGATGAACAATTAGGTCATTTTCGTCCTCCCTACACTTAATCTTGTCCAATTAGGGTTTTTAACCAATCTTGTGCATCCAATAGGTGTTTTGTGTCATTGGATGAACATTTAGGTCATTTTCGTCCTCCATACACTTAATCTTGTCCAATTAGGGTTTTTAACAAATCTTGTGCATCCAATAGGTGTTTTGTGTCATTGGATGAACATTTAGGTCATTTTCGTCCTCCCTAGGCTAATTCTTGTCCAATTAGGGTTTTTAACCAATCTTGTGCATCCAATAGGTGTTTTGTGTCATTGGATGAACAATTAGGTCATTTTCGTCCTCCCTAGGCTAATTCTTGTCCAATTAGGGTTTCTAACCAATCTTGTGCATCCAATAGGTGTTTTGTGTCATTGGATGAACAAGTAGGTCATTTTCGTCCTCCCTAGGCTTATTCTTGTCCAATTAGGGTTTTAAACCAATCTTGTGCATCCAATAGGTGTTTTGTGTCATTGGATGAACAATTAGGTCATTTTCGTCCTCTCTAGGCTAATTCTTGTCCAATTTGGGTTTTTAACCAATCTTGTGCATCTAATAGGTGTTTTATGTCATTGGATGAACATTTAGGTCATTTTCGTCCTCCCTACACTTAATCTTGTCCAATTAGGGTTTTTAACCAATCTTGTGCATCTAATAGGTGTTTTGTGTCATTGGATGAACATTTACGTCATTTTCGTCCTCCCTAAACTTAATCTTGTCCAATTAGGGTTTCTAACCAATCTTGTGCATCCAATAGGTGTTTTTGTGTCATTGGATGAACAATTAGGTCATTTTTGTCCTCCCTAGGCTAATTCTTGTCCAATTAGGGTTTCTAACCAATCTTGTGCATCCAATAGGTGTTTTGTGTCATTGGATGAACAAGTAGGTCATTTTCGTCCTCCCTAGGCTTATTCTTGTCCAATTAGGGTTTTAAACCAATCTTGTGCATCCAATAGGTGTTTTGTGTCATTGGATGAACATTTAGGTCATTTTCGTCCTCCCTAAACTTAATCTTGTCCAATTAGGGTTTCTAACCAATCTTGTGCATCCAATAGGTGTTTTGTGTCATTGCATGAACAATTAGGTCATTTTCATCCTCCCTAGGCTTATTCTTGTCAAATTAGTGCTTCTAACCAATCTTGTGCATCCAATAGCTGTTTTTGTGTCATTGGAAGAATATTTAGGTCATTTTCGTCCTCCCTAGGCTTATTCTTGTCCAATTAGGGTTTCTAACCAATCTTGTGTATCCAATAGGTGTTTTTGTGTCATTGGAAGAATATTTAGGTCATAATCGTCCTCCCTACAATTAATCTTGTCCAATTAGGGTTTTTAACCAATCTTGTGCATCCAATAGGTGTTTTGTGTCATTGGATGAACATTTAGGTCATTTTCGTCCTTCTTAAACTTAATCTTGTCCAATTAGGGTTTCTAACCAATCTTGTGCATCCAATAGGTGTTTTTGTGTCGTTGGAAGAACAATTAGGTGATTTTCTTCCTCCCTAAGCTAATTCTTGTCCAATTAGGGTTTCTAACCAATCTTTTGCATCCAATAGGTGTTTTGTGTCATTGGATGAATATTTATGTCATTTTCGTCCTCCCTACACTTAATCTTGTCCAATTAAGGTTTCTAACCAATCTTGTGCATCCAATAGGTGTTTTTGTGTCGTTGGAAGAACAATTAGGTGATTTTCGTCCTCCCTAAGCTAATTCTTGTCCAATTAGGGTTTCTAACCAATCTTTTGCATCCAATAGGTGTTTTGTTTCATTGGATGAATATTTATGTCATTTTCGTCCTCCCTACACTTAATCTTGTCCAATTAGGGTTTCTAACCAATCTTGTGCATCCAATAGGTGTTTTTGTGTCGTTGGAAGAACAATTAGGTGATTTTCGTCCTCCCTAAGCTAATTCTTGTCCAATTAGGGTTTCTAACCAATCTTGTGCATCCAATAGGTGTTTTGTGTCATTGGATGAACAAGTAGGTCATTTTCGTCCTCCCTAGGCTTATTCTTGTCCAATTAGGGTTTTAAACCAATCTTGTGCATCCAATAGGTGTTTTGTTTCATTGGATGAAGATTTAGGTTTTTTTCGTCCTCCCTACACTTAATCTTGTCCAATTAGGGTTTCTAACCAATCTTGTGCATTCAATAGGTGTTTTTGTGTCATTGGATGAAAATTTAGGTCTTTTTCGTCCTCCCTAAACTTAATCTTGTCCAATTACGGTTTCTAACCAATCTTGTGTATCCAATAGGTGTTTTTGTGTCATTGGATGAATAATTAGGTCATTTTCGTCCTCCCTAGGCTAATTCTTGTCCAATTAGGGTTTCTAACCAATCTTGTGCATCCAATAGGGGTTTTGTGTCATTGGATGAACAAGTAGGTCATTTTCGTCCTCCCTAGGCTTATTCTTGTCCAATTAGGGTTTTAAACCAATCTTGTGCATCCAATAGGTGTTTTGTTTCATTGGATGAACATTTAGGTTTTTTTCGTCCTCCCTAAACTTAATCTTGTCCAATTAGGGTTTCTAACCAATCTTGTGCATCCAATAGGTGTTTTGTGTCATTGGATGAACAATTAGGTCATTTTCGTCCTCCCTACACTTAATCTTGTCCAATTAGGGTTTCTAACCAATCTTGTGCCTCCAATAGGTGTTTTTGTGTCGTTGGAAGAACAATTAGGTGATTTTCGTCCTCCCTAAGCTAATTCTTGTCCAATTAGGGTTTCTAACCAATCTTGTGCATCCAATAGGTGTTTTGTGTCATTGGATGAACAAGTAGGTCATTTTCGTCCTCCCTAGGCTTATTCTTGTCCAATTAGGGTTTTAAACCAATCTTGTGCATCCAATAGGTGTTTTGTGTCATTGGATGAATATTTAGGTCATTTTCGTCCTCCCTACACTTAATCTTGTCCAATTAGGGTTTCTAACCAATCTTGTACATCCAATAGGTGTTTTTGTGTCATTGGATGAACATTTAGGTCTTTTTCGTCCTCCCTAAACTTAATCTTGTCCAATTACGGTTTCTAACCAATCTTGTGTATCCAATAGGTGTTTTTGTGTCATTGGATGAATAATTAGGTCATTTTCGTCCTCCCTAGGCGAATTCTTGTCCAAATAGGGTTTCTAACCAATCTTGTGCATCCAATAGGTGTTTTGTGTCATTGGATGAACAATTAGGTCATTTTCGTCCACCCTAGGCTAATTCTTCTCCAATTAGGGTTTTTAACCAATCTTGTGCATCCAATACGTGTTTTGTGTCATTGGATGAACATTTAGGTCATTTTCGTCCTCCCTAGGCTTATGCTTGTCCAATTAGGGTTTCTAACCAATCTTGTGCATCCAATAGGTGTTTTTGTGTCATTGGATGAACAATTAGGTCATTTTCGTCCTCCCTAGGCTAATTTTTGTCCAATTAGGGTTTCTAACCAATCTTGTGCATCCAATAGGTGCTTTTGTGTCATTGGATGAACAATCAGGTCATTTTCGTCCTCCCTAGGCTAATTCTTGTCGAATTAGGGTTTCTAACCAATCTTGTGCATCCAATAGGTGTTTTGTGTCATTGGATGAACAAGTAGGTCATTTTCGTCCTCCCTAGGCTTATTCTTGTCCAATTAGGGTTTTCAACCAATCTTGTGCATCCAATAGGTGTTTTGTGTCATTGGATGAACATTTAGGTCATTTTCGTCCTCGCTAAACTTAATCTTGTCCAATTAGGGTTTCTAACCAATCATGTGCATCCAATAGGTGTTTTTGTGTCATTGGATGAACATTTAGGTCATTTTCGTCCTCCCTAGGCTTATTCTAGTCAAATTAGGGTTTCTAACCAATCTTGTGCATCCAATAGGTGTTTTTGTGTCATTGGATGAACAATTAGGTCATTTTCGTCCTCCCTACACTTAATCTTGTCCAATTAGGGTTTCTAACCAATCTTGTGCATCCAATAGGTGTTTTTGTGTCGTTGGAAGAACAATTAGGTGATTTTCGTCCTCCCTAAGCTAATTCTTGTCCAATTAGGGTTTCTAACCAATCTTGTGCATCCAATAGGTGTTTTTGTGTCGTTGGAAGAACAATTAGGTGATTTTCGTCCTCCCTAGGCTTATTCTTGTCCAATTAGTGCTTCTGACCAATCTTGTGCATCCAATAGCTGTTTTTGTGTCATTGGAAGAATATTTAGGTCATTTTCGTCCTCCCTAGGCTAATTCTTGTCCAGTTAGGGTTTCTAACCAATCTTGTGCATCCAATAGGTGTTTTTGTGTCATTGGAAGAATATTTAGGTCATAATCCTCCTCCCTAGGATAATTCTTGTCCAATAAGGGTTTTTAACCAATCTTGTGCTTCCAATAGGTGTTTTGTGTCATCGGATGAATATTTATGTCATTTTCGTCCTCCCTACACTTAATCTTGTCCAATTAGGGTTTCTAACCAATCTTGTGCATTCAATAGGTGTTTTTGTGTCATTGGATGAAAATTTAGGTCTTTTTCGTCCTCCCTAAACTTAATCTTGTCCAATTACGGTTTCTAACGAATCTTGTGTATCCAATAGGTGTTTTTATGTCATTGGATGAATAATTAGGTCATTTTCGTCCTCACTAGGCTAATTCTTGTCCAATTAGGGTTTCTAACCAATCTTGTGCATCCAATAGGTGTTTTTGTGTCGTTGGAAGAACAATTAGGTGATTTTCGTCCTCCCTAAGCTAATTCTTGTCCAATTAGGGTTTCTAACCAATCTTTTGCATCCAATAGGTGTTTTGTGTCATTGGATGAATATTTATGTCATTTTCGTCCTCCCTACACTTAATCTTGTCCAATTAGGGTTTCTAACCAATCTTGTGCATTCAATAGGTGTTTTTGTGTCATTGGATGAACAATTAGGTCATTTTCGTCCTCCCTACACTTAATCTTGTCCAATTAGGGTTTTTAACCAATCTTGTGCATCCAATAGGTGTTTTGTGTCATTGGATGAACATTTAGGTCATTTTCGTCCTTCTTAAACTTAATCTTGTCCAATTAGGGTTTCTAACCAATCTTGTGCATCCAATAGGTGTTTTTGTGTCGTTGGAAGAACAATTAGGTGATTTTCGTCCTCCCTAAGCTAATTCTTGTCCAATTAGGGTTTCTAACCAATCTTTTGCATCCAATAGGTGTTTTGTGTCATTGGATGAATATTTATGTCATTTTCGTCCTCCCTACACTTAATCTTGTCCAATTAGGGTTTCTAACCAATCTTGTGCATTCAATAGGTGTTTTTGTGTCATTAGATTAAAATTTAGGTCTTTTTCGTCCTCCCTAAACTTAATCTTGTCCAATTACGGTTTCTAACCAATCTTGTGTATGCAATAGGTGTTTTTGTGTCATTGGATGAATAATTAGGTCATTTTCGTCCTCCCTAGGCTAATTCTTGTCCAATTAGGGTTTCTAACCAATCTTGTGCATCCAATAGGTGTTTTGTGTCATTGGATGAACAAGTAGGTCATTTTCGTCCTCCCTAGGCTTATTCTTGTCCAATTAGGGTTTTAAACCAATCTTGTGCATCCAATAGGTGTTTTGTTTCATTGGATGAACATTTAGGTTTTTTTCGTCCTCCCTAAACTTAATCTTGTCCAATTAGGGTTTCTAACCAATCTTGTGCATCCAATAGGTGTTTTTGTGTCATTGCATGAACAATTAGGTCATTTTCATCCTCCCTAGGCTTATTCTTGTCCAATTAGTGCTTCTAACCAATCTTGTGCATCCAATAGCTGTTTTTGTGTCATTGGAAGAATATTTAGGTCATTTTCGTCCTCCCTAGGCTAATTCTTGTCCAATTAGGGTTTCTAACCAATCTTGTGCATCCAATAGGTGTTTTTGTGTCATTGGAAGAATATTTAGGTCATAATCGTCCTCCCTACAATTAATCTTGTCCAATTAGGGTTTTAAACCAATCTTGTGCATCCAATAGGTGTTTTGTTTCATTGGATGAACATTTAGGTTTTTTTCGTCCTCCCTAAACTTAATCTTGTCCAATTAGGGTTTCTAACCAATCTTGTGCATCCAATAGGTGTTTTGTGTCATTGGATGAACAATTAGGTCATTTTCGTCCTCCCTACACTTAATCTTGTCCAATTAGGGTTTCTAACCAATCTTGTGCATCCAATAGGGGTTTTTGTGTCGTTGGAAGAACAATTAGGTGATTTTCGTCCTTCCTAAACTTAATCTTGTCCTATTAGGGTTTCTAACCAATCTTGTGCATCCAATAGGTGTTTTGTGTCATTGGATGAACAAGTAGGTCATTTTCGTCCTCCCTAGGCTTATTCTTGTCCAATTAGGGTTTTAAACCAATCTTGTGCATCCAATAGGTGTTTTGTTTCATTGGATGAACATTTAGGTTTTTTTCGTCCTCCCTAAACTTAATCTTGTCCAATTAGGGTTTCTAACCAATCTTGTGCATCCAATAGGTGTTTTGTGTCATTGCATGAACAATTAGGTCATTTTCATCCTCCCTAGGCTTATTCTTGTCCAATTAGTGCTTCTAACCAATCTTGTGCATCCAATAGCTGTTTTTGTGTCATTGGAAGAATATTTTGGTCATTTTCGTCCTCCCTAGGCTAATTCTTGTTCAATTAGGGTTTCTAACCAATCTTGTGCATCCAATAGGTGTTTTTGTGTCATTGGAAGAATATTTAGGTCATAATCGTCCTCCCTACAATTAATCTTGTCCAATTAGGGTTTTTAACCAATCTTGTGCATCCAATAGGTGTTTTGTGTCATTGGATGAACATTTAGGTCATTTTCGTCCTTCCTAAACTGAATCTTGTCCAATTAAGGTTTCTAACCAATCTTGTGCATCCAATAGGTTTTTTTGTGTCATTGGATGAACATTTAGGAAATTTTTGTCCTCCCTAGGCTTATGCTTGTCCAATTAGGGTTTCTAACCAATCTTGTGCATCCAATAGGTGTTTTTGTGTCATTGGATGAACAATTAGGTCATTTTCGTCCTCCCTAGGCTAATTTTTGTCCAATTAGGGTTTCTAACCAATCTTGTGCATCCAATAGGTGTTTTTGTGTCATTGGAAGAATATTTAGGTCATAATCGTCCTCCCTACACTTAATCTTGTCCAATTAGGGTTTTTAACCAATCTTGTGCATCCAATAGGTGTTTTGTGTCATTGGATGAACATTTAGGTCATTTTCGTCCTTCTTAAACTTAATCTTGTCCAATTAGGGTTTCTAACCAATCTTGTGCATCCAATAGGTTTTTTTGTGTCATTGGATGAACATTTAGGTCATTTTCGTCCTCCCTAGGCTTATGCTTGTCCAATTAGGGTTTCTAACCAATCTTGTGCATCCAATAGGTGTTTTTGTGTCATTGGATGAACAATTAGGTCATTTTCGTCCTCCCTAGGCTAATTTTTGTCCAATTAGGGTTTCTAACCAATCTTGTGCATCCAATAGGTGTTTTTGTGTCATTGGATGAACAACCAGGTCATTTTCGTCCTCCCTAGGCTAATTCTTGTCCAATTAGGGTTTCTAACCAATCTTGTGCATCCAATAGGTGTTTTGTGTCATTGGATGAACAAGTAGGTCATTTTCGTCCTCCCTAGGCTTATTCTTGTCCAATTAGGGTTTTCAACCAATCTTGTGCATCCAATAGGTGTTTTGGGTCATTGGATGAACATTTAGGTCATTTTCGTCCTCGCTAAACTTAATCTTGTCCAATTAGGGTTTCTAACCAATCATGTGCATCCAATAGGTGTTTTTGTGTCATTGGATGAACATTTAGGTCATTTTCGTCCTCCCTAGGCTTATTCTTGTCAAATTAGGGTTTCTAACCAATCTTGTGCATCCAATAGGTGTTTTTGTGTCATTGGATGAACAATTAGGTCATTTTCGTCCTCCCTACACTTAATCTTGTCCAATTAGGGTTTCTAACCAATCTTGTGCATCCAATAGGTGTTTTGTGTCATTGGATGAAAAAGTAGGTCATTTTCGTCCTCGCTAGGCTTATTCTTGTCCAATTAGGGTTTTCAACCAATCTTGTGCATCCAATAGGTGTTTTGTGTCATTGGATGAACATTTAGGTCATTTTCGTCCTCGCTAAACTTAATCTTGTCCAATTAGGGTTTCTAACCAATCATGTGCATCTAATAGGTGTTTTTGTGTCATTGGATGAACATTTAGGTCATTTTCGTCCTCCCTAGGCTTATTCTTGTCAAATTAGGGTTTCTAACCAATCTTGTGCATCCAATAGGTGTTTTTGTGTCATTGGATGAACAATTAGGTCATTTTCGTCCTCCCTACACTTAATCTTGTCCAATTAGGGTTTTTAACCAATCTTGTGCATCCAATAGGTGTTTTGTGTCATTGGATGAACATTTAGGTCATTTTCGTCCTCGCTAAACTTAATCTTGTCCAATTAGGGTTTCTAACCAATCATGTGCATCCAATAGGTGTTTTTGTGTCATTGGATGAACATTTAGGTCATTTTCGTCCTCCCTAGGCTTATTTTTGTCCAATTAGGGTTTCTAACCAATCTTGTGCATCCAATAGGTGTTTTTGTGTCATTGGATGAACAATCAGGTCATTTTCGTCCTCCCTAGGCTAATTCTTGTCCAATTAGGGTTTCTAACCAATCTTGTGCATCCAATAGGTGTTTTGTGTCATTGGATGAACAAGTAGGTCATTTTCGTCCTCCCTAGGCTTATTCTTGTCCAATTAGGGTTTTAAACCAATCTTGTGCATCCAATAGTTGTTTTGTTTCATTGGATGAACATTTAGGTTTTTTTCGTCCTCCCTAAACTTAATCTTGTCCAATTAGGGTTTCTAACCAATCTTGTGCATCCAATAGGTGTTTTGTGTCATTGCATGAACAATTAGGTCATTTTCATCCTCCCTAGGCTTATTCTTGTCAAATTAGTGCTTCTAACCAATCTTGTGCATCCAATAGGTGTTTTTGTGTCATTGGAAGAATATTTAGGTCATTTTCGTCCTCCCTAGGCTAATTCTTGTCCAATTAGGGTTTCTACCCAATCTTGTGCATCCAATAGGTGTTTTGTGTCATTGGATGAACAAGTAGGTCATTTTCGTCCTCCCTAGGCTTATTCTTGTCCAATTAGGGTTTTAAACCAATCTTGTGCATCCAATAGGTGTTTTGTTTCATTGGATGAACATTTAGGTTTTTTTCGTCCTCCCTAAACTTAATCTTGTCCAATTAGGGTTTCTAACCAATCTTGTGCATCCAATAGGTGTTTTGTGTCATTGCATGAACAATTAGGTCATTTTCATCCTCCCTAGGCTTATTCTTGTCAAATTAGTGCTTCTAACTAATCTTTTGCATCCAATAGCTGTTTTTGTGTCATTGGAAGAATATTTAGGTCATTTTCGTCCTCCCTAGGCTAATTCTTGTCCAATTAGGGTTTCTAACCAATCTTGTGTATCCAATAGGTGTTTTTGTGTCATTGGAAGAATATTTAGGTCATAATCGTCCTCCCTACAATTAATCTTGTCCAATTAGGGTTTTTAACCAATCTTGTGCATCCAATAGGTGTTTTGTGTCATTGGATGAACATTTAGGTCATTTTCGTCCTTCCTAAACTGAATCTTGTCCAATTAAGGTTTCTAACCAATCTTGTGCATCCAATAGGTTTTTTTGTGTCATTGGATGAACATTTAGGTCATTTTCGTCCTCCCTAGGCTTAAGCTTGTCCAATTAGGGTTTCTAACCAATCTTGTGCATCCAATAGGTGTTTTTGTGTCATTTGATGAACAATTAGGTCATTTTCGTCCTCCCTAGGCTAATTTTTGTCCAATTAGGGTTTCTAACCAATCTTGTGCATCCAATAGGTGTTTTTGTGTCATTGGATGAACAATCAGGTCATTTTCGTCCTCCCTAGGCTAATTCTTGTCCAATTAGGGTTTCTAACCAATCTTGTGCATCCAATAGGTGTTTTGTGTCATTGGATGAAAAAGTAGGTCATTTTCGTCCTCGCTAGGCTTATTCTTGTCCAATTAGGGTTTTCAACCAATCTTGTGCATCCAATAGGTCTTTTGTGTCATTGGATGAACATTTAGGTCATTTTCGTCCTCGCTAAACTTAATCTTGTCCAATTAGGGTTTCTAACCAATCATGTGCATCCAATAGGTGTTTTTGTGTCATTGGATGAACATTTAGGTCATTTTCGTCCTCCGTAGGCTTATTCTTGTCAAATTAGGGTTTCTAACCAATCTTGTGCATCCAATAGGTGTTTTTGTGTCATTGGATGAACAATTAGGTCATTTTCGTCCTCCCTACACTTAATCTTGTCCAATTAGGGTTTCTAACCAATCTTGTGCATCCAATAGGTGTTTTTGTGTCGTTGGAAGAACAATTAGGTGATTTTCGTCCTCCCTAAGCTAATTCTTGTCCAATTAGGGTTTCTAACCAATCTTGTGCATCCAATAGGTGTTTTGTGTCATTGGATGAACAAGTAGGTCATTTTCGTCCTCCCTAGGCTTATTCTTGTCCAATTAGTGCTTCTGACCAATCTTGTGCATCCAATAGCTGTTTTTGTGTCATTGGAAGAATATTTAGGTCATTTTCGTCCTCCCTAGGCTAATTCTTGTCCAATTAGGGTTTCTAACCAATCTTGTGCATCCAATAGGTGTTTTTGTGTCATTGGAAGAATATTTAGGTCATAATCGTCCTCCCTAGGCTAATTCTTGTCCAATAAGGGTTTTTAACCAATCTTGTGCATCCAATAGGTGTTTTGTGTCATTGGATGAACAATTAGGTCATTTTCGTCCTCCCTAGGCTTATTCTTGTCAAATTAGGGTTTCTAACCAATCTTGTGCATCCAATAGGTGTTTTTGTGTCATTGGAAGAATATTTAGGTCATTTTCGTCCTCCCTACACTTATTTTTGTCCAATTAGGGTTTTAAACCAATCTTGTGCATCCAATAGGTGTTTGGTTTCATTGGATGAACATTTAGGTTTTTTTCGTCCTCCCTAAACTTAATCTTGTCCAATTAGGGTTTCTAACCAATCTTGTGCATCCAATAGGTGTTTTGTGTCATTGGATGAACAATTAGGTCATTTTCGTCCTCCCTACACTTAATCTTGTCCAATTAGGGTTTCTAACCAATCTTGTGCATCCAATAGGGGTTTTTGTGTCGTTGGAAGAACAATTAGGTTATTTTCGTCCTTCCTAAACTTAATCTTGTCCTATTAGGGTTTCTAACCAATCTTTTGCATCCAATAGGTGTTTTGTGTCATTGGATGAATATTTATGTCATTTTCGTCCTCCCTACACTTAATCTTGTCCAATTAGGGTTTCTAACCAATCTTGTGCATTCAATAGGTGTTTTTGTGTCATTGGATGAAAATTTAGGTCTTTTTCGTCCTCCCTAAACTTAATCTTGTCCAATTACGGTTTCTAACCAATCTTGTGTATCCAATAGGTGTTTTTGTGTCATTGGATGAATAATTAGGTCATTTTCGTCCTCCCTAGGCTAATTCTTGTCCAATTAGGGTTTCTACCCAATCTTGTGCATCCAATAGGTGTTTTGTGTCATTGGAAGAACAAGTAGGTCATTTTCGTCCTCCCTAGGCTTATTCTTGTCCAATTAGGGTTTTAAACCAATCTTGTGCATCCAATAGGTGTTTTGTTTCATTGGATGAACATTTAGGTTTTTTTCGTCCTCCCTAAACTTAATCTTGTCCAATTAGGGTTTCTAACCAATCTTGTGCATCCAATAGGTGTTTTGTGTCATTGGATGAACAATTAGGTCATTTTCATCCTCCCTAGGCTTATTCTTGTCAAATTAGTGCTTCTAACCAATCTTGTGCATCCAATAGCTGTTTTTGTGTCATTGGAAGAATATTTAGGTCATTTTCGTCCTCCCTAGGCTAATTCTTGTCCAATTAGGGTTTCTAACCAATCTTGTGTATCCAATAGGTGTTTTTGTGTCATTGGAAGAATATTTAGGTCATAATCGTCCTCCCTACAATTAATCTTGTCCAATTAGGATTTTTTACCAATCTTGTGCATCCAATAGGTGTTTTGTGTCATTGGATGAACATTTAGGTCATTTTCGTGCTTCCTAAACTGAATCTTATCCAATTAAGGTTTCTAACCAATCTTGTACATCCAATAGCTTTTTTTGTGTCATTGGATGAACATTTAGGTCATTTTCGTCCTCCCTAGGCTTATGCTTGTCCAATTAGGGTTTCTAACCAATCTTGTGCATCCAATAGGTGTTTTTGTGTCATTGGATGAACAATTAGGTCATTTTCGTCCTCCCTAGGCTAATTTTTGTCCAATTAGGGTTTCTAACCAATCTTGTGCATCCAATAGGTGTTTTTGTGTCATTGGATGAACAATCAGGTCATTTTCGTCCTCCCTAGGCTAATTCTTGTCCAATTAGGGTTTCTAACCAATCTTGTGCATCCAATAGGTGTTTTGTGTCATTGGATGAACAAGTAGGTCATTTTCGTCCTCCCTAGGCTT
Organism: Cicer judaicum; assembly: GCA_037974835.1. NCBI lineage: Eukaryota > Viridiplantae > Streptophyta > Magnoliopsida > Fabales > Fabaceae > Cicer > Cicer judaicum. Next base: position 781,233 of record JBBPBS010000960.1, on the reverse strand, counting down.
ATTCTTGTCCAATTACGGTTTTCAACCAATCTTGTGCATCCAATAGGTGTTTTGTGTCATTGGATGAACATTTAGGTCATTTTCGTCCTCGCTAAACTTAATCTTGTCCAATTAGGGTTTCTAACCAATCATGTGCATCCAATAGGTGTTTTTGTTCATTGGATGAACATTTAGGTCATTTTCGTCCTCCCTAGGCTTATTCTTGTCAAATTAGGGTTTCTAACCAATCTTGTGCATCCAATAGGTGTTTTTGTGTCATTGGATGAACAATTAGGTCATTTTCGTCCTCCCTACACTTAATCTTGTCCAATTAGGGTTTCTAACCAATCTTGTGCATCCAATAGGTGTTTTTGTGTCGTTGGAAGAACAATTAGGTGATTTTCGTCCTCCCTAAGCTAATTCTTGTCCAATTAGGGTTTCTAACCAATCTTGTGCATCCAATAGGTGTTTTGTGTCATTGGATGAACATTTAGGTCATTTTCGTCCTCGCTAAACTTAATCTTGTCCAATTAGGGTTTCTAACCAATCATGTGCATCCAATAGGTGTTTTTGTGTCATTGGATGAACATTTAGGTCATTTTCGTCCTCCCTAGGCTTATTCTTGTCAAATTAGGGTTTCTAACCAATCTTGTGCATCCAATAGGTGTTTTTGTGTCATTGGATGAACAATTAGGTCATTTTCGTCCTCCCTACACTTAATCTTGTCCAATTAGGGTTTTTAACCAATCTTGTGCATCCAATAGGTGTTTTGTGTCATTGGATGAACATTTAGGTCATTTTCGTCCTTCTTAAAGTTAATCTTGTCCAATTAGGGTTTCTAACCAATCTTGTGCATCCAATAGGTGTTTTTGTGTCGTTGGAAGAACAATTAGGTGATTTTCGTCCTCCCTAAGCTAATTCTTGTCCAATTAGGGTTTCTAACCAATCTTTTGCATCCAATAGGTGTTTTGTGTCATTGGATGAATATTTATGTCATTTTCGTCCTCCCTACACTTAATCTTGTCCAATTAGGGTTTCTAACCAATCTTGTGCATTCAATAGGTGTTTTTGTGTCATTGGATGAAAATTTAGGTCTTTTTCGTCCTCCCTAAACTTAATCTTGTCCAATTACAGTTTCTAACCAATCTTGTGTATCCAATAGGTGTTTTTGTGTCATTGGATGAATAATTAGGTCATTTTCGTCCTCCCTAGGCTAATTCTTGTCCAATTAGGGTTTCTACCCAATCTTGTGCATCCAATAGGTGTTTTGTGTCATTGGATGAACAAGTAGGTCATTTTCGTCCTCCCTAGGCTTATTCTTGTCCAATTAGGGTTTTAAACCAATCTTGTGCATCCAATAGGTGTTTTGTTTCATTGGATGAACATTTAGGTTTTTTTCGTCCTCCCTAAACTTAATCTTGTCCAATTAGGGTTTCTAACCAATCTTGTGCATCCAATAGGTGTTTTGTGTCATTGCATGAACAATTAGGTCATTTTCATCCTCCCTAGGCTTATTCTTGTCAAATTAGTGCTTCTAACTAATCTTTTGCATCCAATAGCTGTTTTTGTGTCATTGGAAGAATATTTAGGTCATTTTCGTCCTCCCTAGGCTAATTCTTGTCCAATTAGGGTTTCTAACCAATCTTGTGTATCCAATAGGTGTTTTTGTGTCATTGGAAGAATATTTAGGTCATAATCGTCCTCCCTACAATTAATCTTGTCCAATTAGGGTTTTTAACCAATCTTGTGCATCCAATAGGTGTTTTGTGTCATTGGATGAACATTTAGGTCATTTTCGTCCTTCCTAAACTGAATCTTGTCCAATTAAGGTTTCTAACCAATCTTGTGCATCCAATAGGTTTTTTTGTGTCATTGGATGAACATTTAGGTCATTTTCGTCCTCCCTAGGCTTATGCTTGTCCAATTAGGGTTTCTAACCAATCTTGTGCATCCAATAGGTGTTTTTGTGTCATTGGATGAACAATTAGGTCATTTTCGTCCTCCCTAGGCTAATTTTTGTCCAATTAGGGTTTCTAACCAATCTTGTGCATCCAATAGGTGTTTTTGTGTCATTGGAAGAATATTTAGGTCATAATCGTCCTCCCTACTCTTAATCTTGTCCAATTAGGGTTTTTAACCAATCTTGTGCATCCAATAGGTGTTTTGTGTCATTGGATGAACATTTAGGTCATTTTCGTCCTTCCTAAACTTAATCTTGTCCAATTAGGGTTTCTAACCAATCTTGTGCATCCAATAGGTGTTTTTGTGTCGTTGGAAGAACAATTAGGTGATTTTCTTCCTCCCTAAGCTAATTCTTGTCCAATTAGGGTTTCTAACCAATCTTTTGCATCCAATAGGTGTTTTGTGTCATTGGATGAATATTTATGTCATTTTCGTCCTCCCTACACTTAATCTTGTCCAATTAAGGTTTCTAACCAATCTTGTGCATCCAATAGGTGTTTTTGTGTCGTTGGAAGAACAATTAGGTGATTTTCGTCCTCCCTAAGCTAATTCTTGTCCAATTAGGGTTTCTAACCAATCTTTTGCATCCAATAGGTGTTTTGTTTCATTGGATGAATATTTATGTCATTTTCGTCCTCCCTACACTTAATCTTGTCCAATTAGGGTTTCTAACCAATCTTGTGCATCCAATAGGTGTTTTTGTGTCGTTGGAAGAACAATTAGGTGATTTTCGTCCTCCCTAAGCTAATTCTTGTCCAATTAGGGTTTCTAACCAATCTTGTGCATCCAATAGGTGTTTTGTGTCATTGGATGAACAAGTAGGTCATTTTCGTCCTCCCTAGGCTTATTCTTGTCCAATTAGGGTTTTAAACCAATCTTGTGCATCCAATAGGTGTTTTGTTTCATTGGATGAACATTTAGATTTTTTTCGTCCTCCCTAAACTTAATCTTGTCCAATTAGGGTTTCTAACCAATCTTGTGCATCCAATAGGTGTTTTGTGTCATTGCATGAACAATTAGGTCATTTTCATCCTCCCTAGGCTTATTCTTGTCCAATTAGTGCTTCTAACCAATCTTGTGCATCCAATAGCTGTTTTTCTGTCATTGGAAGAATATTTAGGTCATTTTCGTCCTCCCTAGACTAATTCTTGTCCAATTAGGGTTTCTAACCAATCTTGTGCATCCAATAGGTGTTTTTGTGTCATTGGAAGAATATTTAGGTCATAATCGTCCTCCCTACAATTAATCTTGTCCAATTAGGGTTTTTAACCAATCTTGTGCATCCAATAGGTGTTTTGTGTCATTGGATGAACATTTAGGTCATTTTCGTCCTTCCTAAACTGAATCTTGTCCAATTAAGGTTTCTAACCACTCTTGTGGATCCAATAGGTTTTTTTGTGTCATTGGATGAACATTTAGGTCATTTTCGTCCTCCCTAGGCTTATGCTTGTCCAATTAGGGTTTCTAACCAATCTTGTGCATCCAATAGGTGTTTTTGTGTCATTGGATGAACAATTAGGTCATTTTCGTCCTCCCTAGGCTAATTTTTGTCCAATTAGGGTTTCTAACCAATCTTGTGCATCCAATAGGTGTTTTTGTGTCATTGGATGAACAATCAGGTCATTTTCGTCCTCCCTAGGCTAATTCTTGTCCAATTAGGGTTTCTAACCAATCTTGTGCATCCAATAGGTGTTTTGTGTCATTGGATGAACAAGTAGGTCATTTTCGTCCTCCATAGGCTTATTCTATTCCAATTAGGGTTTTCAACCAATCTTGTGCATCCAATAGGTGTTTTGTGTCATTGGATGAACATTTAGGTCATTTTCGTCCTCGCTAAACTTAATCTTGTCCAATTAGGGTTTCTAACCAATCTTGTGCATCCAATAGGTGTTTTTGTGTCATTGGATGAACAATTAGATCATTTTCTTCCACCCTAGGCTAATTCTTGTGCAATTAGGGTTTTTAACCAATCTTGTGCATCCAATAGGTGTTTTGTGTCATTGGATGAACAATTAGGTCATTTTCGTCCTCCCTAGGCTTATACTTGTCAAATTAGGGTTTCTAACCAATCTTGTGCATCCAATAGGTGTTTTTGTGTCATTGGATTAACATTTAGGTCATTTTCGTCCTCTTTAAACTTAATCTTGTCCAATTACGGTTTGTAACCAATCTTGTGCATCCAATAGGTGTTTTTGTGTCATTGGATGAACATTTAGGTCATTTTCGTCCTCCCTAGGCTTATGCTTGTCCAATTAGGGTTTCTAACCAATCTTGTGCATCCAATAGGTGTTTTTGTGTCATTGGATGAACATTTAGGTCATTTTCGTCCTCCCTAGGCTAATTCTTGTTCAATTAGGGTTTCTAACCAATCTTGTGCATCCAATAGGTGTTTTGTGTCATTGGATGAACAAGTAGGTCATTTTCGTCCTCCCTAGGCTTATTCTTGTCCAATTAGGGTTTTAAACCAATCTTGTGCATCCAATAGGTGTTTTGTTTCATTGGATGAACATTTAGGTTTTTTTCGTCCTCCCTAAACTTAATCTTGTCCAATTAGGGTTTCTAACCAATCTTGTGCATTCAATAGGTGTTTTTGTGTCATTGGATGAAAATTTAGGTCTTTTTCGTCCTCCCTAAACTTAATCTTGTCCAATTACGGTTTCTAACCAATCTTGTGTATCCAATAGGTGTTTTTGTGTCATTGGATGAATAATTAGGTCATTTTCGTCCTCCCTAGGCTAATTCTTGTCCAATTAGGGTTTCTACCCAATCTTGTGCATCCAATAGGTGTTTTGTGTCATTGGATGAACAAGTAGGTCATTTTCGTGCTCCCTAGGCTTATTCTTGTCCAATTAGGGTTTTAAACCAATCTTGTGCATCCAATAGGTGTTTTGTTTCATTGGATGAACATTTAGGTTTTTTTCGTCCTCCCTAAACTTAATCTTGTCCAATTAGGGTTTCTAACCAATCTTGTGCATCCAATAGGTGTTTTTGTGTCATTGGAAGAATATTTAGGTCATAATCGTCCTCCCTACAATTAATCTTGTCCAATTAGGGTTTTTAACCAATCTTGTGCATCCAATAGGTGTTTTGTGTCATTGGATGAACATTTAGGTTTTTTTCGTCCTCCCTAAACTTAATCTTGTCCAATTAGGGTTTCTAACCAATCTTGTGCATCCAATAGGTGTTTTGTGTCATTGCATGAACAATTAGGTCATTTTCATCCTCCCTAGGCTTATTCTTGTCAAATTAGTGCTTCTAACCAATCTTGTGCATCCAATAGGTGTTTTTGTGTCATTGGAAGAATATTTAGGTCATTTTCGTCCTCCCTAGGCTAATTCTTGTCCAATTAGGGTTTCTACCCAATCTTGTGCATCCAATAGGTGTTTTGTGTCATTGGATGAACAAGTAGGTCATTTTCGTCCTCCCTAGGCTTATTCTTGTCCAATTAGGGTTTTAAACCAATCTTGTGCATCCAATAGGTGTTTTGTTTCATTGGATGAACATTTAGGTTTTTTTCGTCCTCCCTAAACTTAATCTTGTCCAATTAGGGTTTCTAACCAATCTTGTGCATCCAATAGGTGTTTTGTGTCATTGCATGAACAATTAGGTCATTTTCATCCTCCCTAGGCTTATTCTTGTCAAATTAGTGCTTCTAACTAATCTTTTGCATCCAATAGCTGTTTTTGTGTCATTGGAAGAATATTTAGGTCATTTTCGTCCTCCCTAGGCTAATTCTTGTCCAATTAGGGTTTCTAACCAATCTTGTGTATCCAATAGGTGTTTTTGTGTCATTGGAAGAATATTTAGGTCATAATCGTCCTCCCTACAATTAATCTTGTCCAATTAGGGTTTTTAACCAATCTTGTGCATCCAATAGGTGTTTTGTGTCATTGGATGAACATTTAGGTCATTTTCGTCCTTCCTAAACTGAATCTTGTCCAATTAAGGTTTCTAACCAATCTTGTGCATCCAATAGGTTTTTTTGTGTCATTGGATGAACATTTAGGTCATTTTCGTCCTCCCTAGGCTTATGCTTGTCCAATTAGAGTTTCTAACCAATCTTGTGCATCCAATAGGTGTTTTTGTGTCATTGGATGAACAATTAGGTTATTTTCGTCCTCCCTAGGCTAATTTTTACCAATTAGGGTTTCTAACCAATCTTGTGCATCCAATAGGTGTTTTTGTGTCATTGGATGAACAATCAGGTCATTTTCGTCCTCCCTAGGCTAATTCTTGTCCAATTAGGGTTTCTAACCAATCTTGTGCATCCAATAGGTGTTTTGTGTCATTGGATGAACAAGTAGGTCATTTTCATCCTCCCTAGGCTTATTCTTGTCCAATTAGGGTTTTCAACCAATCTTGTGCATCCAATAGGTGTTTTGTGTCATTGGATGAACATTTAGGTCATTTTCGTCCTCGCTAAACTTAATCTTGTCCAATTAGGGTTTCTAACCAATCATGTGCATCCAATAGGTGTTTTTGTGTCATTGGATGAACATTTAGGTCATTTTCGTCCTCCCTAGGCTAATTTTTGTCCAATTAGGGTTTCTAACCAATCTTGTGCATCCAATAGGTGTTTTTGTGTCATTGGATGAACAATCAGGTCATTTTCGTCCTCCCTAGGCTAATTCTTGTCCAATTAGGGTTTCTAACCAATCTTGTGCATCCAATAGGTGTTTTGTGTCATTGGATGAACAAGTATGTCATTTTCGTCCTCCCTAGGCTTATTCTTGTCCAATTAGGGTTTTCAACCAATCTTGTGCATCCAATAGGTGTTTTGTGTCATTGGATGAACATTTAGGTCATTTTCGTCCTCGCTAAACTTAATCTTGTCCAATTAGGGTTTCTAACCAATCTTGTGCATCCAATAGGTGTTTTTGTGTCATTGGATGAACATTTAGGTCATTTTCGTCCTCCCTAGGCTTATGCTTGTCCAATTAAGGTTTCTAACCAATCTTGTGCATCCAATAGGTTTTTTTGTGTTATTGGATGAACATTTAGGTCATTTTCGTCCTCCCTAGGCTTATGCATGTCCAATTAGGGTTTCTAACCAATCTTGTGCATCCAATAGGTGTTTTTGTGTCATTGGATGAACAATTAGGTCATTTTCGTCCTCCCTAGGCTAATTTTTGTCCAATTAGGGTTTCTAACCAATCTTGTGCATCCAATAGGTGTTTTTGTGTCATTGGATGAACAATCAGGTCATTTTCGTCCTCCCTAGGCTAATTCTTGTCCAATTAGGGTTTCTAACCAATCTTGTGCATCCAATAGGTGTTTTGTGTCATTTGATGAACAAGTAGGTCATTTTCGTCCTCCCTAGGCTTATTCTTGTCCAATTAGGGTTTTGAACCAATCTTGTGCATCCAATAGGTGTTTTGTGTCATTGGATGAACATTTAGGTCATTTTCGTCCTCGCTAAACTTAATCTTGTCCAATTAGGGTTTCTAACCAATCATGTGCATCCAATAGGTGTTTTTGTGTCATTGGATGAACATTTAGGTCATTTTCGTCCTCCCTAGGCTTATTCTTGTCAAATTAGGGTTTCTAACCAATCTTGTGCATTCAATAGGTGTTTTTGTGTCATTGGATGAAAATTTAGGTCTTTTTCGTCCTCCCTAAACTTAATCTTGTCCAATTACGGTTTCTAACCAATCTTGTGTATCCAATAGGTGTTTTTGTGTCATTGGATGAATAATTAGGTCATTTTCGTCCTCCCTAGGCTAATTCTTGTCCAATTAGGGTTTCTAACCAATCTTGTGCATCCAATAGGTGTTTTGTGTCATTGGATGAACAAGTAGGTCATTTTCGTCCTCCCTAGGCTTATTCTTGTCCAATTAGGGTTTTAAACCAATCTTGTGCATCCAATAGGTGTTTTGTTTCATTGGATGAACATTTAGGTTCTTTTCGTCCTCCCTAAACTTAATCTTGTCCAATTAGGGTTTCTAACCAATCTTGTGCATCCAATAGGTGTTTTGTGTCATTGCATGAACAATTAGGTCATTTTCATCCTCCCTAGGCTTATTCTTGTCCAATTAGTGCTTCTAACCAATCTTGTGCATCCAATAGCTGTTTTTGTGTCATTGGAAGAATATTTAGGTCATTTTCGTCCTCCCTAGGCTAATTCTTGTTCAATTAGGGTTTCTAACCAATCTTGTGCATCCAATAGGTGTTTTTGTGTCATTGGAAGAATATTTAGGTCATAATCGTCCTCCCTACAATTAATCTTGTCCAATTAGGGTTTTTAACCAATCTTGTGCATCCAATAGGTGTTTTGTGTCATTGGATGAACATTTAGGTCATTTTCGTCCTTCCTAAACTGAATCTTGTCCAATTAAGGTTTCTAACCAATCTTGTGGATCCAATAGGTTTTTTTGTGTCATTGGATGAACATTTAGGTCATTTTCGTCCTCCCTAGGCTTATGCTTGTCCAATTAGGGTTTCTAACCAATCTTGTGCATCCAATAGGTGTTTTTGTGTCATTGGATGAACAATTAGGTCATTTTCGTCCTCCCTAGGCTAATTTTTGTCCAATTAGGGTTTCTAACCAATCTTGTGCATCCAATAGGTGTTTTTGTGTCATTGGATGAACAATCAGGTCATTTTCGTCCTCCCTAGGCTAATTCTTGTCCAATTAGGGTTTCTAACCAATCTTGTGCATCCAATAGGTGTTTTGTGTCATTGGATGAACAAGTAGGTCATTTTCGTCCTCCCTAGGCTTATTCTTGTCCAATTAGGGTTTTCAACCAATCTTGTGCATCCAATAGGTGTTTTGTGTCATTGGATGAACATTTAGGTCATTTTCGTCCTCGCTAAGCTTAATCTTGTCCAATTAGGGTTTCTAACCAATCATGTGCATCCAATAGGTGTTTTTGTGTCATTGGATGAACATTTAGGTCATTTTCGTCCTCCCTAGGCTTATTCTTGTCAAATTAGGGTTTCTAACCAATCTTGTGCATCCAATAGGTGTTTTTGTGTCATTGGATGAACAATTAGGTCATTTTCGTCCTCCCTACACTTAATCTTGTCCAATTAGGGTTTTTAACCAATCTTGTGCATCCAATAGGTGTTTTGTGTCATTGGATGAACATTTAGGTCATTTTCGTCCTTCTTAAACTTAATCTTGTCCAATTAGGGTTTCTAACAAATCTTGTGCATCCAATAGGTGTTTTGTGTCATTGGATGAACAAGTAGGTCATTTTCGTCCTCCCTAGGCTTATTCTTGTCCAATTAGGGTTTTTAACCAATCTTGTGCATCCAATAGGTGTTTTGTGTCATTGGATGAACATTTAGGTCATTTTCGTCCTTCTTAAACTTAATCTTGTCCAATTAGGGTTTCTAACCAATCTTGTGCATCCAATAGGTGTTTTTGTGTCGTTGGAAGAACAATTAGGTGATTTTCGTCCTCCCTAAGCTAATTCTTGTCCAATTAGGGTTTCTAACCAATCTTTTGCATCCAATAGGTGTTTTGTGTCATTGGATGAATATTTAGGTCATTTTCGTCCTCCCTACACTTAATCTTGTCCAATTAGGGTTTCTAACCAATCTTGTGCATTCAATAGGTGTTTTTGTGTCATTGGATGAAAATTTAGGTCTTTTTCGTCCTCCCTAAACTTAATCTTGTCCAATTACGGTTTCTAACCAATCTTGTGTATCCAATAGGTGTTTTGTGTCATTGGATGAACAAGTAGGTCATTTTCGTCCTCCCTAGGCTTATTCTTGTCCAATTAGGGTTTTAAACCAATCTTGTGCATCCAATAGGTGTTTTGTTTCATTGGATGAACATTTAGGTTTTTTTCGTCCTCCCTAAACTTAATCTTGTCCAATTAGGGTTTCTAACTAATCTTGTGCATCCAATAGGTGTTTTGTGTCATTGCATGAACAATTAGGTCATTTTCATCCTCCCTAGGCTTATTCTTGTCCAATTAGTGCTTCTAACCAATCTTGTGCATCCAATAGCTGTTTTTGTGTCATTGGAAGAATATTTAGGTCATTTTCGTCCTCCCTAGGCTAATTCTTGTTCAATTAGGGTTTCTAACCAATCTTGTGCATCCAATAGGTGTTTTTGTGTCATTGGAAGAATATTTAGGTCATAATCGTCCTCCCTACAATTAATCTTGTCCAATTAGGGTTTTAAACCAATCTTGTGCATCCAATAGGTGTTTTGTGCCATTGGATGAACATTTAGGTCATTTTCGTCCTTCCTAAACTGAATCTTGTCCAATTAAGGTTTCTAACCAATCTTGTGCATCCAATAGGTTTTTTTGTGTCATTGGATGAACATTTAGGTCATTTTCGTCCTCCCTAGGCTTATGCTTGTCCAATTAGGGTTTCTAACCAATCTTGTGCATCCAATAGGTGTTTTTGTGTCATTGGATGAACAATTAGGTCATTTTCGTCCTCCCTAGGCTAATTTTTGTCCAATTAGGGTTTCTAACCAATCTTGTGCATCCAATAGGTGTTTTTGTGTCATTGGATGAACAATCAGGTCATTTTCGTCCTCCCTAAGCTAATTCTTGTCCAATTAGGGTTTCTAACCAATCTTTTGCATCCAATAGGTGTTTTGTGTCATTGGATGAATATTTAGGTCATTTTCGTCCTCCCTAGGCTAATTCTTGTTCAATTAGGGTTTCTAACCAATCTTGTGCATCCAATTGGTGTTTTGTGTCATTGGATGAACAATTAGGTCATTTTCGTACTCCCTAGGCTAATTCTTGTCCAATTAGGGTTTTTAACCAATCTTGTGCATCCAATAGGTGTTTTGTGTCATTGGATGAACAATTAGGTCATTTTCGTCCTCCCTAGGCTTATTCTTGTCAAATTAGGGTTTCTAACCAATCTTGTGCATCCAATAGGTGTTTTTGTGTCATTGGAAGAATATTTAGGTCATAATCGTCCTCCCTACAATTAATCTTGTCCAATTAGGGTTTTTAACCAATCTTGTGCATCCAATAGGTGTTTTGTGTCATTGGATGAACATTTAGGTCATTTTCGTCCTCGCTAAACTTAATCTTGTCCAATTAGGGTTTCTAACCAATCATGTGCATCCAATAGGTGTTTTTGTGTCATTGGATGAACATTTAGGTCATTTTCGTCCTCCCTAGGCTAATTCTTGTCCAATTAGGGTTTTTAACCAATCTTGTGCATCCAATAGGTGTTTTGTGTCATTGGGTGAACATTTAGGTCATTTTCGTCCTCCCTACACTTAATCTTGTCCAATTAGGGTTTTTAACCAATCTTGTGCATCCAATGGGTCTTTTTGTGTCATTGGATGAACAATTAGGTCATTTTCGTCCTCCCTAGGCTAAATCTTTTCCAATTAGGGTTTTTAACTAATCTTGTGCATCCAATAGGTGTTTTTGTGTCATTGGATCAATATTTAGACCATTTTCGTCCTCCCTACACTTAATCTTGTCCAATTAGGGTTTTTAACCAATCTTGTGCATCCAATAGGTGTTTTGTGTCATTGGATGAACATTTAGGTCATTTTCGTCCACCCTAGGCTAATTCTTGTCCAATTAGGGTTTTCAACCAATCTTGTGCATCCAATAGGTGTTTTGTGTCATTGGATGAACATTTAGGTCATTTTCGTCCTCGCTAAACTTAATCTTGTCCAATTAGGGTTTCTAACCAATCATGTGCATCCAATAGGTGTTTTTGTGTCATTGGATGAACATTTAGGTCATTTTCGTCCTCCCTAGGCTTATTCTTGTCAAATTAGGGTTTCTAACCAATCTTGTGCATCCAATAGGTGTTTTTGTGACATTGGATGAACAATTAGGTCATTTTCGTCCTCCCTACACTTAATCTTGTCCAATTAGGGTTTTTAACCAATCTTGTGCATCCAATAGGTGTTTTGTGTCATTGGATGAACATTTAGGTCATTTTCGTCCTTCTTAAACTTAATCTTGTCCAATTAGGGTTTCTAACCAATCTTGTGCATCCAATAGGTGTTTTTGTGTCGTTGGAAGAACAATTAGGTGATTTTCTTCCTCCCTAAGCTAATTCTTGTCCAATTAGGGTTTTTAACCAATCTTGTGCATCCAATAGGTGTTTTGTGTCATTGGATGAACAATTAGGTCATTTTCGTCCTCCCTAGGCTTATTCTTGTCAAATTAGGGTTTCTAACCAATCTTGTGCCTCCAATAGGTGTTTTTGTGTCATTGGAAGAATATTTAGGTCATAATCGTCCTCCCTACACTTAATCTTGTCCAATTAGGGTTTTTAACCAATCTTGTGCATCCAATAGGTGTTTTGTGTCATTGGATGAACATTTAGGTCTTTTTCGTCCTCCCTAAACTTAAGCTTGTCCAATTAGGGTTTCTAACCAATCTTTTGCATCCAATAGGTGTTTTTTCTCGTTGCATGAACAATTAGGTCATTTTCGTCCTCCCTAGGCTTATTCTTGTCCAATTAGTGCTTCTAACCAATCTTGTGCATCCAATAGGTGTTTTTGTGTCATTGGAAGAATATTTAGGTCATTTTCGTCCTCCCTAGGCTAATTCTTGTCCAATTAGGGTTTCTAACCAATCTTGTGTATCCAATAGGTGTTTTTGTGTCATTGGAAGAATATTTAGGTCATAATCGTCCTCCCTACAATTAATCTTGTCCAATTAGGATTTTTAACCAATCTTGTGCATCCAATAGGTGTTTTGTGTCATTGGATGAACATTTAGGTCATTTTCGTGCTTCCTAAACTGAATCTTGTCCAATTAAGGTTTCTAACCAATCTTGTGCATCCAATAGGTGTTTTGTGTCATTGCATGAACAATTAGGTCATTTTCATCCTCCCTAGGCTTATTCTTGTCAAATTAGTGCTTCTAACCAATCTTGTGCATCCAATAGCTGTTTTTGTGTCATTGGAAGAATATTTAGGTCATTTTCGTCCTCCCTAGGCTAATTCTTGTCCAATTAGGGTTTCTAACCAATCTTGTGTATCCAATAGGTGTTTTTGTGTCATTGGAAGAATATTTAGGTCATAATCGTCCTCCCTACAATTAATCTTGTCCAATTAGGGTTTTAAACCAATCTTGTGCATCCAATAGGTGTTTTGTTTCATTGGATGAACATTTAGGTTTTTTTCGTCCTCCCTAAACTTAATCTTGTCCAATTAGGGTTTCTAACCAATCTTGTGCATCCAATAGGTGTTTTGTGTCATTGCCTGAACAATTAGGTCATTTTCGTCCTCCCTAGGCTAATTTTTGTCCAATTAGGGTTTCTAACCAATCTTGTGCATCCAATAGGTGTTTTTGTGTCATTGGATGAACAATCAGGTCATTTTCGTCCTCCCTAGGCTAATTCTTGTCCAATTAGGGTTTCTAACCAATCTTGTGCATCCAATAGGTGTTTTGTGTCATTGGATGAACAAGTAGGTCATTTTCGTCCTCCCTAGGCTTATTCTTGTCCAATTAGGGTTTTCAACCAATCTTGTGCATCCAATATGTGTTTTGTGTCATTGGATGAACATTTAGGTCATTTTCGTCCTCGCTAAACTTAATCTTGTCCAATTAGGGTTTCTAACCAATCTTGTGCATCCAATAGGTGTTTTTGTGTCATTGGATGAACATTTAGGTCACTTTCGTCCTCCCTAGGCTTATGCTTGTCCAATTAGGGTTTCTAACCAATCTTGTGCATCGAATAGGTGTTTTTGTGTCATTGGATGAACAATTACGTCATTTTCGTCCTCCCTAGGCTAATTCTTGTCCAATTAGGGTTTCTAACCAATCTTGTGCATCCAATAGGTGTTTTGTGTCATTGGATGAACAATTAGATCATTTTTGTCCTCCCTAGGCTAATTCTTGTCCAATTAGGGTTTTTAACCAATCTTGTGCATCTAATAGGTGTTTTGTGTCATTGGATGAACATTTTCGTCATTTTCATCCTCCCTAAACTTAATCTTGTCCAATTAGGGTTTCTAACCAATCTTGTGCACCCAATAGGTGTTTTTGTGTCATTGGATGAACAATTAGGTCATTTTCGTCCTCCCTAGGCTAATTCTTGTCCAATTAGGGTTTCAAACCAATCTTGTGCATCCAATAGGTGTTTTGCGTCATTGGATGAACAATTAGGTCATTTTCGTCCTCCATAGGCTAATTCTTGTCCAATTAGGGTTTATAACAAATTTTGTGCATCCAATAGGTGTTTTGTGTCATTGGATGAGCAGTTAGGTCATTTTTGTCCTCCCTAGGCTAATTCTTGTCCAATTAGGGTTTTTAACCAATCTTGTGCATCTAATAGGTGTTTTATGTCATTGGATGAACATTTAGGTCATTTTCGTCCTCCCTACACTTAATCTTGTCCAATTAGGATTTTTAACCAATCATGTGCATCTAATAGGTGTTTTGTGTCATTGGATGAACACTTAGGTCATTTTCGTCCTCCCTACACTTAATCTTGTCCAATTAGGTTTTTTAACCAATCTTGTGCATCCAATAGGTGTTTTGTGCATTGGATGAACATTTAGGTCATTTTCGTCCTCCCTACACTTAATCTTGTCCAATTAGGGTTTTTAACCAATCTTGTGCATCCAATAGGTGTTTTGTGTCATTGGATGAACATTTAGGTCATTTTCGTCCTTCCTACACTTAATCTTGTCCAATTAGGGTTTCTAACCAATCTTGTGCATCCAATAGGTGTTTTTGTGTCGTTGGAAGAACAATTAGGTGATTTTCGTCCTCCCTAAGCTAATTCTTGTCCAATTAGGGTTTCTAACCAATCTTTTGCATCCAATAGGTGTTTTGTGTCATTGGATGAATATTTAGGTCATTTTCGTCCTCCCTAGGCTTATTCTTGTCAAATTAGGGTTTCTAACCAATCTTGTGCATCCAATAGGTGTTTTTGTGTCATTGGAAGAATATTTAGGTCATAATCGTCCTCCCTACACTTATTCTTGTCCAATTAGGGTTTTAAACCAATCTTGTGCATCCAATAGGTGTTTGGTTTCATTGGATGAACATTTAGGTTTTTTTCGTCCTCCCTAAACTTAATCTTGTCCAATTAGGGTTTCTAACCAATCTTGTGCATCCAATAGGTGTTTTTGTGTCATTGGAAGAATATTTAGGTCATAATCGTCCTCCCTAGGCTAATTCTTGTCCAATAAGGGTTTTTAACCAATCTTGTGCATCCAATAGGTGTTTTGTGTCATTGGATGAACAATTAGGTCATTTTCGTCCTCCCTAGGCTTATTCTTGTCAAATTAGGGTTTCTAACCAATCTTGTGCATCCAATAGGTGTTTTTGTGTCATTGGAACAATATTTAGGTCATTTTCGTCCTCCCTACACTTATTCTTGTCCAATTAGGGTTTTAAACCAATCTTGTGCATCCAATAGGTGTTTGGTTTCATTGGATGAACATTTAGGTTTTTTTCGTCCTCCCTAAACTTAATCTTGTCCAATTAGGGTTTCTAACCAATCTTGTGCATCCAATAGGTGTTTTGTGTCATTGGATGAACAATTAGGTCATTTTCGTCCTCCCTACACTTAATCTTGTCCAATTAGGGTTTCTAACCAATCTTGTGCATCCAATAGGGGTTTTTGTGTCGTTGGAAGAACAATTAGGTGATTTTCGTCCTTCCTAAACTTAATCTTGTCCTATTAGGGTTTCTAACCAATCTTTTGCATCCAATAGGTGTTTTGTGTCATTGGATGAATATTTATGTCATTTTCGTCCTCCCTACACTTAATCTTGTCCAATTAGGGTTTCTAACCAATCTTGTGCATTCAATAGGTGTTTTTGTGTCATTGGATGAAAATTTAGGTCTTTTTCGTCCTCCCTAAACTTAATCTTGTGCAATTACGGTTTCTAACCAATCTTGTGTATCCAATAGGTGTTTTTGTGTCATTGGATGAATAATTAGGTCATTTTCGTCCTCCCTAGGCTAATTCTTGTCCAATTAGGGTTTCTACCCAATCTTGTGCATCCAATAGGTGTTTTGTGTCATTGGATGAACAAGTAGGTCATTTTCGTCCTCCCTAGGCTTATTCTTGTCCAATTAGGGTTTTAAACCAATCTTGTGCATCCAATAGGTGTTTTGTTTCATTGGATGAACATTTAGGTTTTTTTCGTCCTCCCTAAACTTAATCTTGTCCAATTAGGGTTTCTAACCAATCTTGTGCATCCAATAGGTGTTTTGTGTCATTGCATGAACAATTAGGTCATTTTCATCCTCCCTAGGCTTATTCTTGTCAAATTAGTGCTTCTAACCAATCTTGTGCATCCAATAGCTGTTTTTGTGTCATTGGAAGAATATTTAGGTCATTTTCGTCCTCCCTAGGCTAATTCTTGTCCAATTAGGGTTTCTAACCAATCTTGTGTATCCAATAGGTGTTTTTGTGTCATTGGAAGAATATTTAGGTCATAATCGTCCTCCCTACAATTAATCTTGTCCAATTAGGGTTTTTAACCAATGTTGTGCATCCAATAGGTGTTTTGTGTCATTGGATGAACATTTAGGTCATTTTCGTCCTTCCTAAACTGAATCTTGTCCAATTAAGGTTTCTAACCAATCTTGTGCATCCAATAGGTTTTTTTGTGTCATTGGATGAACATTTAGGTCATTTTCGTCCTCCCTAGGCTTATGCTTGTCCAATTAGGGTTTCTAACCAATCTTGTGCATCCAATAGGTGTTTTTGTGTCATTGGATGAACAATTAGGTCATTTTCGTCCTCCCTAGGCTAATTTTTGTCCAATTAGGGTTTCTAACCAATCTTGTGCATCCAATAGGTGTTTTTGTGTCATTGGAAGAATATTTAGGTCATAATCGTCCTCCCTACTCTTAATCTTGTCCAATTAGGGTTTTTAACCAATCTTGTGCATCCAATAGGTGTTTTGTGTCATTGGATGAACATTTAGGTCATTTTCGTCCTTCTTAAACTTAATCTTGTCCAATTAGGGTTTCTAATCAATCTTGTGCATCCAATAGGTGTTTTTGTGTCGTTGGAAGAACAATTAGGTGATTTTCGTCCTCCCTAAGCTAATTCTTGTCCAATTAGGGTTTCTAACCAATCTTTTGCATCCAATAGGTGTTTTGTGTCATTGGATTAATATTTAGGTCATTTTCGTCCTCCCTACACTTAATCTTGTCCAATTAGGGTTTCTAACCAATCTTGTGCATTCAATAGGTGTTTTTGTGTCATTGGATGAAAATTTAGGTCTTTTTCGTCCTCCCTAAACTTAATCTTGTCCAATTACAGTTTCTAACCAATCTTGTGTATCCAATAGGTGTTTTGTGTCATTGGATGAATAATTAGGTCATTTTCGTCCTCCCTAGGCTAATTCTTGTCCAATTAGGGTTTCTAACCAATCTTGTGCATCCAATAGGTGTTTTGTGTCATTGGATGAACAAGTAGGTCATTTTCGTCCTCCCTAGGCTTATTCTTGTCCAATTAGGGTTTTAAACCAATCTTGTGCATCCAATAGGTGTTTTGTTTCATTGGATGAACATTTAGGTTTTTTTCGTCCTCCCTAAACTTAATCTTGTCCAATTAGGGTTTCTAACCAATCTTGTGCATCCAATAGGTGTTTTTGTGTCATTGGAAGAATATTTAGGTCATAATCGTCCTCCCTAGGCTAATTCTTGTCCAATAAGGGTTTTTAACCAATCTTGTGCATCCAATAGGTGTTTTGTGTCATTGGATGAACAATTAGGTTATTTTCGTCCTCCCTAGGCTTATTCTTGTCAAATTAGGGTTTCTAACCAATGTTGTGCATCCAATAGGTGTTTTTGTGTCATTGGAAGAATATTTAGGTCATTTTCGTCCTCCCTACACTTATTTTTGTCCAATTAGGGTTTTAAACCAATCTTGTGCATCCAATAGGTGTTTGGTTTCATTGGATGAACATTTAGGTTTTTTTCGTCCTCCCTAAACTTAATCTTGTCCAATTAGGGTTTCTAACCAATCTTGTGCATCCAATAGGTGTTTTGTGTCATTGCATGAACAATTAGGTCATTTTCATCCTCCCTAGGCTTATTCTTGTCAAATTAGTGCTTCTAACCAATCTTGTGCATCCAATAGCTGTTTTTGTGTCATTGGAAGAATATTTAGGTCATTTTCGTCCTCCCTAGGCTAATTCTTGTCCAATTAGGGTTTCTAACCAATCTTGTGTATCCAATAGGTGTTTTTGTGTCATTGGAAGAATATTTAGGTCATAATCGTCCTCCCTACAATTAATCATGTCCAATTAGGGTTTTTAACCAATCTTGTGCATCCAATAGGTGTTTTGTGTCATTGGATGAACATTTAGGTCATTTTCGTCCTTCCTAAACTGAATCTTGTCCAATTAAGGTTTCTAACCAATCTTGTGCATCCAATAGGTTTTTTTGTGTCATTGGATGAACATTTAGGTCATTTTCGTCCTCCCTAGGCTTATGCTTGTCCAATTAGGGTTTCTAACCAATCTTGTGCATCCAATTGGTGTTTTTGTGTCATTGGATGAACAATTAGGTCATTTTCGTCCTCCCTAGGCTAATTTTTGTCCAATTAGGGTTTCTAACCAATCTTGTGCATCCAATAGGTGTTTTTGTGTCATTGGATGAACAATCAGGTCATTTTTGTCCTCCCTAGGCTAATTCTTGTCCAATTAGGGTTTCTAACCAATCTTGTGCATCCAATAGGTGTTTTGTGTCATTGGATGAACAAGTAGGTCATTTTCGTCCTCCCTAGGCTTATTCTTGTCCAATTAGGGTTTTCAACCAATCTTGTGCATCCAATAGGTGTTTTGTGTCATTGGATGAACATTTAGGTCATTTTCGTCCTCGCTAAACTTAATCTTGTCCAATTAGGGTTTCTAACCAATCATGTGCATCCAATAGGTGTTTTTGTGTCATTGGATGAACATTTAGGTCATTTTCGTCCTCCCTAGGCTTATTCTTGTCAAATTAGGGTTTCTAACCAATCTTGTGCATCCAATAGGTGTTTTTGTGTCATTGGATGAACAATTAGGTCATTTTCGTCCTCCCTACACTTAATCTTGTCCAAATAGGGTTTCTAACCAATCTTGTGCATCCAATAGGTGTTTTTGTGTCGTTGGAAGAACAATTAGGTGATTTTCGTCCTCCCTAAGCTAATTCTTGTCCAATTAGGGTTTCTAACCAATCTTGTGCATCCAATAGGTGTTTTGTGTCATTGGATGAACAAGTAGGTCATTTTCGTCCTCCCTAGGCTTATTCTTGTCCAATTAGGGTTTTTAACCAATCTTGTGCATCCAATAGGTGTTTTGTGTCATTGCATGAACAATTAGGTCATTTTCGTCCTCCCTAGGCTTATACTTGTCAAATTTAGGTTTCTAACCAATCTTGTGCATACAATAGGTGTTTTGTGTCATTGGATGAACAAGTAGGTCATTTTCGTCCTCCCTAGGCTTATTCTTGTCCAATTAGGGTTTTAAACCAATCTTGTGCATCCAATAGGTGTTTTGTGTCATTGCATGAACAATTAGGTCATTTTCGTCCTCCCTAGGCTTATTCTTGTCCAATTAGTGCTTCTGACCAATCTTGTGCATCCAATAGCTGTTTTTGTGTCATTGGAAGAATATTTAGGTCATTTTCGTCCTCCCTAGGCTAATTCTTGTCCAATTAGGGTTTCTAACCAATCTTGTGCATCCAATAGGTGTTTTTGTGTCATTGGAAGAATATTTAGGTCATAATCGTCCTCCCTAGGCTAATTCTTGTCCAATAAGGGTTTTTAACCAATCTTGTGCATCCAATAGGTGTTTTGTGTCATTGGATGAACAATTAGGTCATTTTCGTCCTCCCTAGGCTTATTCTTGTCAAATTAGGGTTTCTAACCAATCTTGTGCATCCAATAGGTGTTTTTGTGTCATTGGAAGAATATTTAGGTCATTTTCGTCCTCCCTACACTTATTTTTGTCCAATTAGGGTTTTAAACCAATCTTGTGCATCCAATAGGTGTTTGGTTTCATTGGATGAACATTTAGGTTTTTTTCGTCCTCCCTAAACTTAATCTTGTCCAATTAGGGTTTCTAACCAATCTTGTGCATCCAATAGGTGTTTTGTGTCATTGGATGAACAATTAGGTCATTTTCGTCCTCCCTACACTTAATCTTGTCCAATTAGGGTTTCTAACCAATCTTGTGCCTCCAATAGGTGTTTTTGTGTCGTTGGAAGAACAATTAGGTGATTTTCGTCCTCCCTAAGCTAATTCTTGTCCAATTAGGGTTTCTAACCAATCTTGTGCATCCAATAGGTGTTTTGTGTCATTGGATGAACAAGTAGGTCATTTTCGTCCTCCCTAGGCTTATTCTTGTCCAATTAGGGTTTTAAACCAATCTTGTGCATCCAATAGGTGTTTTGTGTCATTGGATGAATATTTAGGTCATTTTCGTCCTCCCTACACTTAATCTTGTCCAATTAGGGTTTCTAACCAATCTTGTACATCCAATAGGTGTTTTTGTGTCATTGGATGAACATTTAGGTCTTTTTCGTCCTCCCTAAACTTAATCTTGTCCAATTACGGTTTCTAACCAATCTTGTGTATCCAATAGGTGTTTTTGTGTCATTGGATGAATAATTAGGTCATTTTCGTCCTCCCTAGGCGAATTCTTGTCCAAATAGGGTTTCTAACCAATCTTGTGCATCCAATAGGTGTTTTGTGTCATTGGATGAACAATTAGGTCATTTTCGTCCACCCTAGGCTAATTCTTCTCCAATTAGGGTTTTTAACCAATCTTGTGCATCCAATACGTGTTTTGTGTCATTGGATGAACATTTAGGTCATTTTCGTCCTCCCTAGGCTTATGCTTGTCCAATTAGGGTTTCTAACCAATCTTGTGCATCCAATAGGTGTTTTTGTGTCATTGGATGAACAATTAGGTCATTTTCGTCCTCCCTAGGCTAATTTTTGTCCAATTAGGGTTTCTAACCAATCTTGTGCATCCAATAGGTGTTTTTGTGTCATTGGAAGAATATTTAGGTCATAATCGTCCTCCCTACACTTAATCTTGTCCAATTAGGGTTTTTAACCAATCTTGTGCATCCAATAGGTGTTTTGTGTCATTGGATGAACATTTAGGTCATTTTCGTCCTTCCTAAACTGAATCTTGTCCAATTAAGGTTTCTAACCAATCTTGTGCATCCAATAGGTTTTTTTGTGTCATTGGATGAACATTTAGGTCATTTTCGTCCTCCCTAGGCTTATGCTTGTCCAATTAGGGTTTCTAACCAATCTTGTGCATCCAATAGGTGTTTTTGTGTCATTGGATGAACAATTAGGTCATTTTCGTCCTCCCTAGGCTAATTTTTGTCCAATTAGGGTTTTCAACCAATCTTGTGCATCCAATAGGTGTTTTGTGTCATTGGATGAACATTTAGGTCATTTTCGTCCTCGGTAAACTTAATCTTGTCCAATTAGGGTTTCTAACCAATCATGTGCATCCAATAGGTGTTTTTGTGTCATTGGATGAACATTTAGGTCATTTTCGTCCTCCCTAGGCTTATTCTTGTCAAATTAGGGTTTCTAACCAAACTTGTGCATCCAATAGGTGTTTTTGTGTCATTGGATGAACAATTAGGTCATTTTCGTCCTCCCTACACTTAATCTTGTCCAATTAGGGTTTCTAACCAATCTTGTGCATCCAATAGGTGTTTTTGTGTCGTTGGAAGAACAATTAGGTGATTTTCGTCCTCCCTAAGCTAATTCTTGTCCAATTAGGGTTTCTAACCAATCTTGTGCATCCAATAGGTGTTTTGTGTCATTGGATGAACAAGTAGGTCATTTTCATCCTCCCTAGGCTTATTCTTGTCCAATTAGTGCTTCTGACCAATCTTGTGCATCCAATAGCTGTTTTTGTGTCATTGGAAGAATATTTAGCTCATTTTCGTACTCCCTAGGCTAATTCTTGTCCAATTAGGGTTTCTCACCAATCTTGTGCATCCCATAGGTGTTTTTGTGTCATTGGAAGAATATTTAGGTCATAATCGTCCTCCCTAGGCTAATTCTTGTCCAATAAGGGTTTTTAACCAATCTTGTGCATCCAATAGGTGTTTTGTGTCATTGGATGAACAATTAGGTCGTTTTCGTCCTCCCTAGGCTTATTCTTGTCAAATTAGGGTTTCTAACCAATCTTGTGCATCCAATAGGTATTTTTGTGTCATTGGAAGAATATTTAGGTCATAATCGTCCTCCCTACACTTATTCTTGTCCAATTAGGGTTTTAAACCAATCTTGTGCATCCAATAGGTGTTTGGTTTCATTGGATGAACATTTAGGTTTTTTTCGTCCTCCCTAAACTTAATCTTGTCCAATTAGGGTTTCTAACCAATCTTGTGCATCCAATAGGTGTTTTGTGTCATTGCATGAACAATTAGGTCATTTTCATCATCCCTAGGCTTATTCTTGTCCAATTAGTGCTTCTAACCAATCTTGTGCATCCAATAGCTGTTTTTGTGTCATTGGAAGAATATTTAGGTCATTTTCGTCCTCCCTAGGCTAATTCTTGTCCAATTAGGGTTTCTAACCAATCTTGTGCATCCAATAGGTGTTTTTGTGTCATTGGAAGAATATTTAGGTCATAATCGTCCTCCTTACTATTAATCTTGTCCAATTAGGGTTTTTAACCAATCTTGTGCATCCAATAGGTGTTTTGTGTCATTGGATGAA
>JBBPBS010000960.1:723232-758669 GCA_037974835.1 Cicer judaicum | reverse complement strand
TAGGTCATTTTCGTCCTTCCTAAACTGAATCTTGTCCAATTAAGGTTTCTAACCAATCTTGTGCATCCAATAGGTTTTTTTGTGTCATTGGATGAACATTTAGGTCATTTTCGTCCTCCCTAGGCTTAAGCTTGTCCAATTAGGGTTTCTAACCAATCTTGTGCATCCAATAGGTGTTTTTGTGTCATTGGATGAACAATTAGGTCATTTTCGTCCTCCCTAGGCTAATTTTTGTCCAATTAGGGTTTCTAACCAATCTTGTGCATCCAATAGGTGTTTTTGTGTCATTGGATGAACAATCAGGTCATTTTCGTCCTCCCTAGGCTAATTCTTGTCCAATTAGGGTTTTCAACCAATCTTGTGCATCCAATAGGTGTTTTGTGTCATTGGATGAACATTTATGTCATTTTCGTCCTCGCTAAACTTAATCTTGTCCAATTAGGGTTTCTAACCAATCATGTGCATCCAATAGGTGTTTTTGTGTCATTGGATGAACATTTAGGTCATTTTCGTCCTCCCTAGGCTTATTCTTGTCAAATTAGGGTTTCTAACCAATCTTGTGCATCCAATAGGTGTTTTTGTGTCATTGGAAGAATATTTAGGTCATAATCGTCCTCCTTACTATTAATCTTGTCCAATTAGGGTTTTTAACCAATCTTGTGCATCCAATAGGTGTTTTGTGTCATTGGATGAACATTTAGGTCATTTTCGTCCTTCCTAAACTGAATCTTGTCCAATTAAGGTTTCTAACCAATCTTGTGCATCCAATAGGTTTTTTTGTGTCATTGGATGAACATTTAGGTCATTTTCGTCCTCCCTAGGCTTAAGCTTGTCCAATTAGGGTTTCTAACCAATCTTGTGCATCCAATAGGTGTTTTTGTGTCATTTGATGAACAATTAGGTCATTTTCGTCCTCCCTAGGCTAATTTTTGTCCAATTAGGGTTTCTAACCAATCTTGTGCATCCAATAGGTGTTTTTGTGTTATTGGATGAACAATCAGGTCATTTTCGTCCTCCCTAGGCTAATTCTTGTCCAATTAGGGTTTCTAACCAATCTTGTGCATCCAATAGGTGTTTTGTGTCATTGGATGAAAAAGTAGGTCATTTTCGTCCTCGCTAGGCTTATTCTTGTCCAATTAGGGTTTTCAACCAATCTTGTGCATCCAATAGGTGTTTTGTGTCATTGGATGAACATTTAGGTCATTTTCGTCCTCGCTAAACTTAATCTTGTCCAATTAGGGTTTCTAACCAATCATATGCATCCAATAGGTGTTTTTGTGTCATTGGATGAACATTTAGGTCATTTTCGTCCTCCCTAGGCTTATTCTTGTCAAATTAGGGTTTCTAACCAATCTTGTGCATCCAATAGGTGTTTTTGTGTCATTGGATGAACAATTAGGTCATTTTCGTCCTCCCTACACTTAATCTTGTCCAATTAGGGTTTCTAACCAATCTTGTGCATCCAATAGGTGTTTTTGTGTCGTTGGAAGAACAATTAGGTGATTTTCGTCCTCCCTAAGCTAATTCTTGTCCAATTAGGGTTTCTAACCAATCTTTTACATCCAATAGGTGTTTTGTGTCATTGGATGAATATTTATGTCATTTTCGTCCTCCCTACACTTAATCTTGTCCAATTAGGGTTTCTAACCAATCTTGTGCATTCAATAGGTGTTTTTGTGTCATTGGATGAAAATTTAGGTCTTTTTCGTCCTCCCTAAACTTAATCTTGTCCAATTACGGTTTCTAACCAATCTTGTGTATCCAATAGGTGTTTTTGTGTCATTGGATGAATAATTTGGTCATTTTCGTCCTCCGAAGGCTAATTCTTGTCCAATTAGGGTTTCTAACCAATCTTGTGCATCCAATAGGTGTTTTGTGTCATTGGATGAACAAGTAGGTCATTTTCGTCCTCCCTAGGCTTATTCTTGTCCAATTAGGGTTTTAAACCAATCTTGTGCATCCAATAGGTGTTTTGTGTCATTGCATGAACAATTAGGTCATTTTCGTCCTCCCTAGGCTTATTCTTGTCCAATTAGTGCTTCTGACCAATCTTGTGCATCCAATAGCTGTTTTTGTGTCATTGGAAGAATATTTAGGTCATTTTCGTCCTCCCTAGGCTAATTCTTGTCCAATTAGGGTTTCTAACCAATCTTGTGCATCCAATAGGTGTTTTTGTGTCATTGGAAGAATATTTAGGTCATAATCGTCCTCCCTAGGCTAATTCTTGTCCAATAAGGGTTTTTAACCAATCTTGTGCATCCAATAGGTGTTTTGTGTCATTGGATGAACAATTAGGTCATTTTCGTCCTCCCTAGGCTTATTCTTGTCAAATTAGGGTTTCTAACCAATCTTGTGCATCCAATAGGTGTTTTTGTGTCATTGGAAGAATATTTAGGTCATAATCGTCCTGCCTACACTTAATCTTGTCCAATTAGGGTTTTTAACCATTCTTGTGCATCCAATAGGTGTTTTGTGTCATTGGATGAACATTTAGGTCATTTTCGTCCTTCCTAAACTTAATCTTGTCCACTTACGGTTTCTAACCAATCTTGTGCATCCAATAGGTGTTTTTGTCTCATTGGAAGAACAATTAGGTGATTTTCGTCCTCCCTAAGCTAATTCTTGTCCAATTAGGGTTTCTAACCAATCTTGTGCATCCAATAGGTGTTTTTGTGTCATTGGATGAACATTTAGGTCTTTTTCGTCCTCCCTAAACTTAATCTTGTCCAATTACGGTTTCTAACCAATCTTGTGTATCCAATAGGTGTTTTTTTGTCTTGTGATGAATAATTAGGTCATTTTCGTCCTCCCTAGGCTAATTCTTGTCCAATTAGGGTTTCTAACCAATCTTGTGCATCCAATAGGTGTTTTGTGTCATTGGATGAACAAGTAGGTCATTTTAGTCCTCCCTAGGCTTATTCTTGTCCAATTTGGGTTTTAAACCAATCTTGTGCATCCAATAGGTGTTTTGTGTCATTGGATGAACATTTAGGTCTTTTTCGTCCTCCCTAAACTTAATCTTTTCCAATTAGGGTTTCTAACCAATCTTGTGTATCCAATAGGTATTTTGTGTCATTGCATGAACAATTAGGTCATTTTCGTCCTCCCTAGGCTTATTCTTGTCCAATTAGTGCTTCTAAACAATCTTGTGCATCCAATAGGTGTTTTTGTGTCATTGGAAGAATATTTAGGTCATTTTCGTCCTCCCTAGGCTAATTCTTGTCCAATTAGGGTTTCTAACCAATCTTGTGCATCCAATAGGTGTTTTGTGTCATTGGATGAACAAGTAGGTCATTTTCGTCTTCCCTAGGCTTATTCTTGTCCAATTAGGGTTTTAAAGCAATATTGTGCATCCAATAGGTGTTTTTGTGTCATTGCATGAACAATTAGCTCATTTTCGTCCACCATAGGCTAATGCTTGTCCAATTAGGGTTTTTAACCAATCTTGTGCATCTAATAGGTGTTTTGTGTCATTGGATGAACAATTAGGTCATTTTCGTCCTCCCTAGGCTTATTCTTGTCAAATTAGGGTTTCTAACCAATCTTGTGCATCCAATAGGTGTTTTTGTGTCATTGGAAGAATATTTAGGTCATAATCGTCCTCCCTACACTTAATCTTGTCCAATTAGGGTTTTTAACCAATCTTGTGCATCCAATAGGTGTTTTGTGTCATTGGATGAACAATTAGGTCATTTTTGTCCTCCCTAGGCTTATTCTTGTCCAATTAGGGTTTTTAACCAATCTTGTGCATCCAATAGGTGTTTTGTGTCATTGGATGAACATTTAGGTCATTTTCGTCCTCGCTAAACTTAATCTTAGTCCAATTAGGGTTTCTAACCAATCTTGTGCATCCAATAGGTGTTTTTGTGTCATTGGATGAACAATTAGGTCATTTTCGTCCACCCTAGGCTAATTCTTGTCCAATTAGGGTTTTTAACCAATCTTGTGCATCCAATAAGTGTTTTGTGTCATTGGATGAACAATTAGGTCATTTTCGTCCTCCCTAGGCTTATTCTTGTCAAATTAGGGTTTCTAACCAATCTTGTGCATCCAATAGGTGTTTTTGTGTCATTGGAAGAATATTTAGGTCATAATCGTCCTCCCTACAATTAATCTTGTCCAATTAGGGTTTTTAACCAATCTTGTGCATCCAATAGGTGTTTTGTTTCATTGGATGAACATTTAGGTTTTTTTCGTCCTCCCTAAACTTAATCTTGTCCAATTAGGGTTTCTAACCAATCTTGTGCATCCAATAGGTGTTTTGTGTCATTGCATGAACAATTAGGTCATTTTCATCCTCCCTAGGCTTATTCTTGTCAAATTAGTGCTTCTAACCAATCTTGTGCATCCAATAGGTGTTTTTGTGTCATTGGATGAATAATTAGGTCATTTTCGTCCTCCCTAGGCTAATTCTTGTCCAATTAGGGTTTCTACCCAATCTTGTGCATCCAATAGGTGTTTTGTGTCATTGGATGAACAAGTAGGTCATTTTCGTCCTCCCTAGGCTTATTCTTGTCCAATTAGGGTTTTAAACCAATCTTGTGCATCCAATAGGTGTTTTGTTTCATTGGATGAATATTTATGTCATTTTCGTCCTCCCTACACTTAATCTTGTCCAATTAGGGTTTCTAACCAATCTTGTGCATTCAATAGGTGTTTTTGTGTCATTGGATGAAAATTTAGGTCTTTTTCGTCCTCCCTAAACTTAATCTTGTCCAATTACGGTTTCTAACCAATCTTGTGCATCCAATAGGTGTTTTTGTGTCATTGGATGAATAATTAGGTCATTTTCGTCCTCCCTAGGCTAATTCTTGTCCAATTAGGGTTTCTAACCAATCTTGTGCATCCAATAGGTGTTTTTGTGTCATTGGATGAACATTTAGGTCATTTTCGTCCTCCCTAGGCTTATGCTTGTCCAATTAGGGTTTCTAACCAATCTTGTGCATCCATTAGGTGTTTTTGTGTCATTGGATGAACAATTAGGTCATTTTCGTCCTCGCTAGGCTAATTCTTGTCCAATTAGGGTTTTTGACCAATCTTGTGCATCCAATAGGTGTTTTGTGTCATTGGATGAACAATTAGGTCATTTTCATCCTCCCTAGGCTTATTCTTGTCAAATTAGGGTTTCTAACCAATCTTGTGTATCCAATAGGTGTTTTTGTGTCATTGGAAGAATATTTAGGTCATAATCGTCCTCCCTACAATTAATCTTGTCCAATTAGGGTTTTTAACCAATCTTGTGCATCCAATAGGTGTTTTGTGTCATTGGATGAACATTTAGGTCATTTTCGTCCTTCTTAAACTTAATCTTGTCCAATTAGGGTTTCTAACCAATCTTGTGCATCCAATAGGTGTTTTTGTGTCGTTGGAAGAACAATTAGGTGATTTTCTTCCTCCCTAAGCTAATTCTTGTCCAATTAGGGTTTCTAACCAATCTTTTGCATCCAATAGGTGTTTTGTGTCATTGGATGAATATTTATGTCATTTTCGTCCTCCCTACACTTAATCTTGTCCAATTAAGGTTTCTAACCAATCTTGTGCATCCAATAGGTGTTTTTGTGTCGTTGGAAGAACAATTAGGTGATTTTCGTCCTCCCTAAGCTAATTCTTGTCCAATTAGGGTTTCTAACCAATCTTTTGCATCCAATAGGTGTTTTGTTTCATTGGATGAATATTTATGTCATTTTCGTCCTCCCTACACTTAATCTTGTCCAATTAGGGTTTCTAACCAATCTTGTGCATCCAATAGGTGTTTTTGTGTCGTTGGAAGAACAATTAGGTGATTTTCGTCCTCCCTAAGCTAATTCTTGTCCAATTAGGGTTTCTAACCAATCTTGTGCATCCAATAGGTGTTTTGTGTCATTGGATGAACAAGTAGGTCATTTTCGTCCTCCCTAGGCTTATTCTTGTCCAATTAGGGTTTTAAACCAATCTTGTGCATCCAATAGGTGTTTTGTTTCATTGGATGAACATTTAGGTTTTTTTCGTCCTCCCTAAACTTATTCTTGTCCAATTAGGGTTTCTAACCAATCTTGTGCATCCAATAGGTGTTTTGTGTCATTGCATGAACAATTAGGTCATTTTCATCCTCCCTAGGCTTATTCTTGTCCAATTAGTGCTTCTAACCAATCTTGTGCATCCAATAGGTGTTTTTGTGTCGTTGGAAGAACAATTAGGTGATTTTCGTCCTCCCTAAGCTAATTCTTGTCCAATTAGGGTTTCTAACCAATCTTGTGCATCCAATAGGTGTTTTGTGTCATTGGATGAACAAGTAGGTCATTTTCGTCCTCCCTAGGCTTATTCTTGTCCAATTAGGGTTTTAAACCAATCTTGTGCATCCAATAGGTGTTTTGTTTCATTGGATGAACATTTAGGTTTTTTTCGTCCTCCCTAAACTTAATCTTGTCCAATTAGGGTTTCTAACCAATCTTGTGCATCCAATAGGTGTTTTCTGTCATTGCATGAACAATTAGGTCATTTTCATCCTCCCTAGGCTTATTCTTGTCCAATTAGTGCTTCTAACCATTCTTGTGCATCCAATAGCTGTTTTTGTGTCATTGGAAGAATATTTAGGTCATTTTCGTCCTCCCTAGGCTAATTCTTGTCCAATTAGGGTTTCTAACCAATCTTGTGCATCCAATAGGTGTTTTTGTGTCATTGGAAGAATATTTAGGTCATAATCGTCCTCCCTAGGCTAATTCTTGTCCAATAAGGGTTTTTAACCAATCTTGTGCATCCAATAGGTGTTTTGTGTCATTGGATGAACAATTAGGTCATTTTCGTCCTCCCTAGGCTTATTCTTGTCAAATTAGGGTTTCTAACCAATCTTGTGCATCCAATAGGTGTTTTTGTGTCATTGGAAGAATATTTAGGTCATTTTCGTCCTCCCTACACTTATTTTTGTCCAATTAGGGTTTTAAACCAATCTTGTGCATCCAATAGGTGTTTGGTTTCATTGGATGAACATTTAGGTTTTTTTCGTCCTCCCTAAACTTAATCTTGTCCAATTAGGGTTTCTAACCAATCTTGTGCATCCAATAGGTGTTTTGTGTCATTGGATGAACAATTAGGTCATTTTCGTCCTCCCTACACTTAATCTTGTCCAATTAGGGTTTCTAACCAATCTTGTGCATCCAATAGGGGTTTTTGTGTCGTTGGAAGAACAATTAGGTGATTTTCGTCCTTCCTAAACTTAATCTTGTCCTATTAGGGTTTCTAACCAATCTTGTGCATCCAATAGGTGTTTTGTGTCATTGGATGAACAAGTAGGTCATTTTCGTCCTCCCTAGGCTTATTCTTGTCCAATTAGGGTTTTAAACCAATCTTGTGCATCCAATAGGTGTTTTGTTTCATTGGATGAACATTTAGGTTTTTTTCGTCCTCCCTAAACTTAATCTTGTCCAATTAGGGTTTCTAACCAATCTTGTGCATCCAATAGGTGTTTTGTGTCATTGCATGAACAATTAGGTCATTTTCATCCTCCCTAGGCTTATTCTTGTCCAATTAGTGCTTCTAACCAATCTTGTGCATCCAATAGCTGTTTTTGTGTCATTGGAAGAATATTTAAGTCGTTTTCGTCCTCCCTAGGCTAATTCTTGTCCAATTAGGGTTTCTAACCAATCTTGTGCATCGAATAGGTGTTTTTGTGTCGTTGGAAGAATAATTAGGTGATTTTCGTCCTCCCTAAGCTAATTCTTGTCCAATTAGGGTTTCTAACCAATCTTTTGCATCCAATAGGTGTTTTGTGTCATTGGATGAATATTTATGTCATTTTCGTCCTCCCTACACTTAATCTTGTCCAATTTGGGTTTCTAACCAATCTTGTGCATTCAATAGGTGTTTTTGTGTCATTGGATGAAAATTTAGGTCTTTTTCGTCCTCCCTAAACTTAATCTTGTCCAATTACGGTTTCTAACCAATCTTGTGTATCCAATAGGTGTTTTTGTGTCATTGGATAAATAATTAGGTCATTTTCGTCCTCACTAGGCTAATTCTTGTCCAATTAGGGTTTCTAACCAATCTTGTGCATCCAATAGGTGTTTTGTGTCATTGGATGAACAAGTAGGTCATTTTCGTCCTCCCAAGGCTTATTCTTGTCCAATTATGGTTTTAAACCAATCTTGTGCATCCAATAGGTGTTTTGTTTCATTGCATGACCAATTAGGTCATTTTCATCCTCCCTAGGCTTATTCTTGTCCAATTAGTGCTTCTAACCAATCTTGTGCATCCAATAGCTGTTTTTGTGTCTTTGGAAGAATATTTAGGTCATTTTCGTCCTCCCTAGGCTAATTCTTGTCCAATTAGGGTTTCTAACCAATCTTGTGTATCCAATAGGTGTTTTTGTGTCATTGGAAGAATATTTAGGTCATAATCGTCCTCCCTACAATTAATCTTGTCCAATTAGGGTTTTTAACCAATCTTGTGCATCCAATAGGTGTTTTGTGTCATTGGATGAACATTTAGGTCATTTTCGTCTTTCCTAAACTGAATCTTGTCCAATTAAGGTTTCTAACCAATCTTGTGCATCCAATAGGTTTTTTTGTGTCATTGAATGAACATTTAGGTCATTTTCGTCCTCCCTAGGCTAATTCTTGTCCAATTAGGGTTTCTAACCAATCTTGTGCATCCAATAGGGGTTTTTGTGTCGTTGGAAGAACAATTAGGTGATTTTCGTCCTTCCTAAACTTAATCTTGTCCTATTAGGGTTTCTAACCAATCTTTTGCATCCAATAGGTGTTTTCTGTCATTGGATGAATATTTATGTCATTTTCGTCCTCCCTACACTTAATCTTGTCCAATTAGGGTTTCTAACCAATCTTGTGCATTCAATAGGTGTTTTTGTGTCATTGGATGAAAATTTAGGTCTTTTTCGTCCTCCCTAAACTTAATCTTGTCCAATTACAGTTTCTAACCAATCTTGTGTATCCAATAGGTGTTTTTGTGTCATTGGATGAATAATTAGGTCATTTTCGTCCTCCCTAGGCTAATTCTTGTCCAATTAGGGTTTCTACCCAATCTTGTGCATCCAATAGGTGTTTTGTGTCATTGGATGAACAAGTAGGTCATTTTCGTCCTCCCTAGGCTTATTCTTGTCCAATTAGGGTTTTAAACCAATCTTGTGCATCCAATAGGTGTTTTGTTTCATTGGATGAACATTTAGGTTTTTTTCGTCCTCCCTAAACTTAATCTTGTCCAATTAGGGTTTCTAACCAATCTTGTGCATCCAATAGGTGTTTTGTGTTATTGCATGAACAATTAGGTCATTTTCATCCTCCCTAGGCTTATTCTTGTCAAATTAGTGCTTCTAACCAATCTTGTGCATCCAATAGCTGTTTTTGTGTCTTTGGAAGAATATTTAGGTCATTTTCGTCCTCCCTAGGCTAATTCTTGTCCAATTAGGGTTTCTAACCAATCTTGTGCATCCAATAGGTGTTTTTGTGTCATTGGAAGAATATTTAGGTCATAATCGTCCTCCCTACAATTAATCTTGTCCAATTAGGGTTTTTAACCAATCTTGTGCATCCAATAGGTGTTTTGTGTCATTGGATGAACATTTAGGTCATTTTCGTCCTTCCTAAACTGAATCTTGTCCAATTAAGGTTTCTAACCAATCTTGTGCATCCAATAGGTTTTTTTGTGTCATTGGATGAACATTTAGGTCATTTTCGTCCTCCCTAGGCTTATGCTTGTCCAATTAGGGTTTCTAACCAATCTTGTGCATCCAATAGGTGTTTTTGTGTCATTGGATGAACAATTAGGTCATTTTCGTCCTCCCTAGTCTAATTTTTGTCCAATTAGGGTTTCTAACCAATCTTGTGCATCCAATAGGTGTTTTTGCTTCATTGGATGAACAATCAGGTCATTTTCGTCCTCCCTAGGCTAATTCTTGTCCAATTAGGGTTTCTAACCAATCTTGTGCATCCAATAGGTGTTTTGTGTCATTGGATGAACAAGTAGGTCATTTTCGTCCTCCCTAGGCTTATTCTTGTCCAATTAGGAATTTCAACCAATCTTGTGCATCCAATAGGTGTTTTGTGTCATTGGATGAACATTTAGGTCATTTTCGTCCTCGCTAAACTTAATCTTGTCCAATTAGGGTTTCTAACCAATCATGTGCATCCAATAGGTGTTTTTGTGTCATTGGATGAACATTTAGGTCATTTTCGTCCTCCCTAGTCTTATTCTTGTCAAATTAGGGTTTCTAACCAATCTTGTGCATCCAATAGGTGTTTTTGTGTCATTGGATGAACAATTAGGTCATTTTCGTCCTCCATACACTTAATCTTGTCCAATTAGGGTTTCTAACCAATCTTGTGCATCCAATAGGTGTTTTTGTGTCGTTGGAAGAACAATTAGGTGATTTTCGTCCTCCCTAAGCTAATTCTTGTCCAATTAGGGTTTTTAACCAATCTTGTGCATCCAATAGGTGTTTTGTGTCATTGGATGAACAAGTAGGTCATTTTCGTCCTCCCTAGGCTTATTCTTGTCCAATTAGGGTTTTAAACCAATCTTGTGCATCCAATAGGTGTTTTGTTTCATTGGATGAACATTTAGGTTTTTCTCGTCCTCCCTAAACTTAATCTTGTCCAATTAGGGTTTCTAACCAATCTTGTGCATCCAATAGGTGTTTTGTGTCATTGCATGAACAATTAGGTCATTTTCATCCTCCCTAGGCTTATTCTTGTCCAATTAGTGCTTCTAACCAATCTTGTGCATCCAATAGCTGTTTTTGTGTCATTGGAAGAATATTTAAGTCGTTTTCGTCCTCCCTAGGCTAATTCTTGTCCAATTAGGGTTTCTAACCAATCTTGTGCATCCAATAGGTGTTTTTGTGTCGTTGGAAGAATAATTAGGTGATTTTCGTCCTCCCTAAGCTAATTCTTGTCCAATTAGGGTTTCTAACCAATCTTTTGCATCCAATAGGTGTTTTGTGTTATTGGATGAATATTTATGTCATTTTCGTCCTCCCTACACTTAATCTTGTCCAATTTGGGTTTCTAACCAATCTTGTGCATTCAATAGGTGTTTTTGTGTCATTGGATGAAAATTTAGGTCTTTTTCGTCCTCCCTAAACTTAATCTTGTCCAATTACGGTTTCTAACCAATCTTGTGTATCCAATAGGTGTTTTTGTGTCATTGGATGAATAATTAGGTCATTTTCGTCCTCCCAAGGCTAATTCTTGTCCAATTAGGGTTTCTAACCAATCTTGTGCATCCAATAGGTGTTTTGTGTCATTGGATGAACAAGTAGGTCATTTTCGTCCTCCCTAGGCTTATTCTTGTCCAATTAGGGTTTTAAACCAATCTTGTGCATCCAATAGGTGTTTTGTTTCATTGGATGAACATTTAGGTTATTTTCGTCCTCCCTAAACTTAATCTTGTCCAATTAGGGTTTCTAACCAATCTTGTGCATCCAATAGGTGTTTTGTGTCATTGCATGAACAATTAGGTCATTTTCATCCTCCCTAGGCTTATTCTTGTCCAATTAGTGCTTCTAACCAATCTTGTGCATCCAATAGCTGTTTTTGTGTCATTGGATGAACAATTAGGTCATTTTTGTCCACCCTAGGCTAATTCTTGTCCAATTAGGGTTTTTAACCAATCTTGTGCATCCAATAGGTGTTTTGTGTCATTGGATGAACAATTAGGTCATTTTCGTCCTCCCTAGGCTTATTCTTGTCAAATTAGGGTTTCTAACCAATCTTGTGCATCCAATAGGTGTTTTTGTGTCATTGGATGAACAATTAGGTCATTTTCGTCCTCCCTACACTTAATCTTGTCCAATTAGGGTTTCTAACCAATCTTGTGCATCCAATAGGTGTTTTTGTGTCGTTGGAAGAACAATTAGGTGATTTTCGTCCTCCCTAAGCTAATTCTTGTCCAATTAGGGTTTCTAACCAATCTTGTGCATCCAATAGGTGTTTTGTGTCATTGGATGAATATTTAGGTCATTTTCGTCCTCCCTACACTTAATCTTGTCCAATTAGGGTTTCTAACCAATCTTGTGCATTCAATAGGTGTTTTTGTGTCATTGGATGAACAATTAGGTCATTTTCGTCCTCCCTAGGCTAATTCTTGTCCAATTAGGGTTTCTAACCAATCTTGTGCATCCAATAGGTGTTTTGTGTCATTGGATGAACAAGTAGGTCATTTTCGTCCTCCCTAGGCTTATTCTTGTCCAATTAGGGTTTTAAACCAATCTTGTGCATCCAATAGGTGTTTTGTTTCATTGGGTGAACATTTAGGTTTTTTTCGTCCTCCCTAAACTTAATCTTGTCCAATTAGGGTTTCTAACCAATCTTGTGCATCCAATAGGTGTTTTGTGTCATTGCATGAACAATTAGGTCATTTTCATCCTCCCTAGGCTTATTCTTGTCCAATTAGTGCTTCTAACCAATCTTGTGCATCCAATAGCTGTTTTTGTGTCATTGGAAGAATATTTAGGTCATTTTCGTCCTCCCTAGGCTAATTCTTGTTCAATTAGGGTTTCTAACCAATCTTGTGCATCCAATAGGTGTTTTTGTGTCATTGGAAGAATATTTAGGTCATAATCGTCCTCCCTACAATTAATCTTGTCCAATTAGGGTTTTTAACCAATCTTGTGCATCCAATAGGTGTTTTGTGTCATTGGATGAACATTTAGGTCATTTTCGTCCTTCCTAAACTGAATCTTGTCCAATTAAGGTTTCTAACCAATCTTGTGGATCCAATAGGTTTTTTTGTGTCATTGGATGAACATTTAGGTCATTTTCGTCCTCCCTAGGCTTATGCTTGTCCAATTAGGGTTTCTAACCAATCTTGTGCATCCAATAGGTGTTTTTGTGTCATTGGATGAACAATTAGGTCATTTTCGTCCTCCCTAGGCTAATTTTTGTCCAATTAGGGTTTCTAACCAATCTTGTGCATCCAATAGGTGTTTTTGTGTCATTGGATGAACAATCAGGTCATTTTCGTCCTCCCTAGGCTAATTCTTGTCCAATTAGGGTTTCTAACCAATCTTGTGCATCCAATAGGTGTTTTGTGTCATTGGATGAACAAGTAGGTCATTTTCGTCCTCCCTAGGCTTATTCTTGTCCAATTACGGTTTTCAACCAATCTTGTGCATCCAATAGGTGTTTTGTGTCATTGGATGAACATTTAGGTCATTTTCGTCCTCGCTAAACTTAATCTTGTCCAATTAGGGTTTCTAACCAATCATGTGCATCCAATAGGTGTTTTTGTTCATTGGATGAACATTTAGGTCATTTTCGTCCTCCCTAGGCTTATTCTTGTCAAATTAGGGTTTCTAACCAATCTTGTGCATCCAATAGGTGTTTTTGTGTCATTGGATGAACAATTAGGTCATTTTCGTCCTCCCTACACTTAATCTTGTCCAATTAGGGTTTCTAACCAATCTTGTGCATCCAATAGGTGTTTTTGTGTCGTTGGAAGAACAATTAGGTGATTTTCGTCCTCCCTAAGCTAATTCTTGTCCAATTAGGGTTTCTAACCAATCTTGTGCATCCAATAGGTGTTTTGTGTCATTGGATGAACATTTAGGTCATTTTCGTCCTCGCTAAACTTAATCTTGTCCAATTAGGGTTTCTAACCAATCATGTGCATCCAATAGGTGTTTTTGTGTCATTGGATGAACATTTAGGTCATTTTCGTCCTCCCTAGGCTTATTCTTGTCAAATTAGGGTTTCTAACCAATCTTGTGCATCCAATAGGTGTTTTTGTGTCATTGGATGAACAATTAGGTCATTTTCGTCCTCCCTACACTTAATCTTGTCCAATTAGGGTTTTTAACAAATCTTGTGCATCCAATAGGTGTTTTGTGTCATTGGATGAACATTTAGGTCATTTTCGTCCTTCTTAAACTTAATCTTGTCCAATTAGGGTTTCTAACCAATCTTGTTCATCCAATAGGTGTTTTTGTGTCGTTGGAAGAACAATTAGGTGATTTTCGTCCTCCCTAAGCTAATTCTTGTCCAATTAGGGTTTCTAACCAATCTTTTGCATCCAATAGGTGTTTTGTGTCATTGGATGAATATTTATGTCATTTTCGTCCTCCCTACACTTAATCTTGTCCAATTAGGGTTTCTAACCAATCTTGTGCATTCAATAGGTGTTTTTGTGTCATTGGATGAAAATTTAGGTCTTTTTCGTCCTCCCTAAACTTAATCTTGTCCAATTACGGTTTCTAACCAAT
This sequence comes from Cicer judaicum, assembly GCA_037974835.1. Lineage (NCBI taxonomy): Eukaryota > Viridiplantae > Streptophyta > Magnoliopsida > Fabales > Fabaceae > Cicer > Cicer judaicum. The sequence goes on along the minus strand of JBBPBS010000960.1, from coordinate 744,478 downwards.
CTTGTGTATCCAATAGGTGTTTTTGTGTCATTGGATGAATAATTAGGTCATTTTCGTCCTCCCTAGGCTAATTCTTGTCCAATTAGGGTTTCTACCTAATCTTGTGCATCCAATAGGTGTTTTGTGTCATTGGATGAACAAGTAGGTCATTTTCGTCCTCCCTAGGCTTATTCTTGTCCAATTAGGGTTTTAAACCAATCTTGTGCATCCAATAGGTGTTTTGTTTCATTGGATGAACATTTAGGTTTTTTTCGTCCTCCCTAAACTTAATCTTGTCCAATTAGGGTTTCTAACCAATCTTGTGCATCCAATAGGTGTTTTGTGTCATTGCATGAACAATTAGGTCATTTTCATCCTCCCTAGGCTTATTCTTGTCAAATTAGTGCTTCTAACTAATCTTGTGCATCCAATAGCTGTTTTTGTGTCATTGGAAGAATATTTAGGTCATTTTCGTCCTCCCTAGGCTAATTCTTGTCCAATTAGGGTTTCTAACCAATCTTGTGTATCCAATAGGTGTTTTTGTGTCATTGGAAGAATATTTAGGTCATAATCGTCCTCCCTACAATTAATCTTGTCCAATTAGGGTTTTTAACCAATCTTGTGCATCCAATAGGTGTTTTGTGTCATTGGATGAACATTTAGGTCATTTTCGTCCTTCCTAAACTGAATCTTGTCCAATTAAGGTTTCTAACCAATCTTGTGCATCCAATAGGTTTTTTTGTGTCTTTGGATGAACATTTAGGTCATTTTCGTCCTCCCTAGGCTTATGGTTGTCCAATTAGGGTTTCTAACCAATCTTGTGCATCCAATAGGTGTTTTTGTGTCATTGGATGAACAATTAGGTCATTTTCGTCCTCCCTAGGCTAATTTTTGTCCAATTAGGGTTTCTAACCAATCTTGTGCATCCAATAGGTGTTTTTGTGTCATTGGATGAACAATTAGGTCATTTTCGTCCTCCCTACACTTAATCTTGTCCAATTAGGGTTTCTAACCAATCTTGTGCATCCAATAGGTGTTTTGTGTCATTGGATGAACAAGTAGGTCATTTTCGTCCTCCCTAGGCTTATTCTTGTCCAATTAGGGTTTTCAACCAATCTTGTGCATCCAATAGGTGTTTTGTGTCATTGGATGAACATTTAGGTCATTTTCGTCCTTCTTAAACTTAATCTTGTCCAATTAGGGTTTCTAACCAATCATGTGCATCCAATAGGTGTTTTTGTGTCATTGGATGAACATTTAGGTCATTTTCGTCCTCCCTAGGCTTATTCTTGTCAAATTAGGGTTTCTAACCAATCTTGTGCATCCAATAGGTGTTTTTGTGACATTGGATGAACAATTAGGTCATTTTCGTCCTCCCTACACTTAATCTTGTCCAATTAGGGTTTTTAACCAATCTTGTGCATCCAATAGGTGTTTTGTGTCATTGGATGAACATTTAGGTCATTTTCGTCCTTCTTAAACTTAATCTTGTCCAATTAGGGTTTCTAACCAATCTTGTGCATCCAATAGGTGTTTTTGTGTCGTTGGAAGAACAATTAGGTGATTTTCTTCCTCCCTAAGCTAATTCTTGTCCAATTAGGGTTTCTAACCAATCTTTTGCATCCAATAGGTGTTTTGTGTCATTGGATGAATATTTATGTCATTTTCGTCCTCCCTACACTTAATCTTGTCCAATTAAGGTTTCTAACCAATCTTGTGCATCCAATAGGTGTTTTTGTGTCGTTGGAAGAACAATTAGGTGATTTTCGTCCTCCCTAAGCTAATTCTTGTCCAATTAGGGTTTCTAACCAATCTTTTGCATCCAATAGGTGTTTTGTTTCATTGGATGAATATTTATGTCATTTTCGTCCTCCCTACACTTAATCTTGTCCAATTAGGGTTTCTAACCAATCTTGTGCATCCAATAGGTGTTTTTGTGTCGTTGGAAGAACAATTAGGTGATTTTCGTCCTCCCTAAGCTAATTCTTGTCCAATTAGGGTTTCTAACCAATCTTGTGCATCCAATAGGTGTTTTGTGTCATTGGATGAACAAGTAGGTCATTTTCGTCCTCCCTAGGCTTATTCTTGTCCAATTAGGGTTTTAAACCAATCTTGTGCATCCAATAGGTGTTTTGTTTCATTGGATGAACATTTAGATTTTTTTCGTCCTCCCTAAACTTAATCTTGTCCAATTAGGGTTTCTAACCAATCTTGTGCATCCAATAGGTGTTTTGTGTCATTGCATGAACAATTAGGTCATTTTCATCCTCCCTAGGCTTATTCTTGTCCAATTAGTGCTTCTAACCAATCTTGTGCATCCAATAGCTGTTTTTCTGTCATTGGAAGAATATTTAGGTCATTTTCGTCCTCCCTAGACTAATTCTTGTCCAATTAGGGTTTCTAACCAATCTTGTGCATCCAATAGGTGTTTTTGTGTCATTGGAAGAATATTTAGGTCATAATCGTCCTCCCTACAATTAATCTTGTCCAATTAGGGTTTTTAACCAATCTTGTGCATCCAATAGGTGTTTTGTGTCATTGGATGAACATTTAGGTCATTTTCGTCCTTCCTAAACTGAATCTTGTCCAATTAAGGTTTCTAACCAATCTTGTGCATCCAATAGGTTTTTTTGTGTCATTGGATAAACATTTAGGTCATTTTCGTCCTCCATAGGCTTATGCTTGTCCAATTAGGGTTTCTAACCAATCTTGTGCATCCAATAGGTGTTTTTGTGTCATTGGATGAACAATTAGGTCATTTTCGTCCTCCCTAGGCTAATTTTTGTCCAATTAGGGTTTCTAACCAATCTTGTGCATCCAATAGGTGTTTTTGTGTCATTGGATGAACAATCAGGTCATTTTCGTCCTCCCTAGGCTAATTCTTGTCCAATTAGGGTTTCTAACCAATCTTGTTCATCCAATAGGTGTTTTGTGTCATTGGATGAACAAGTAGGTCATTTTCGTCCTCCCTAGGCTTATTCTTGTCCAATTAGGGTTTTCAACCAATCTTGTGCATCCAATAGGCGTTTTGTGTCATTGGATGAACATTTAGGTCATTTTCGTCCTCGCTAAACTTAATCTTGTCCAATTAGGGTTTCTAACCAACCATGTGCATCCAATAGGTGTTTTTGTGTCATTGGATGAACATTTAGGTCATTTTCGTCCTCCCTAGGCTTATTCTTGTCAAATTAGGGTTTCTAACCAATCTTGTGCATCCAATAGGTGTTTTTGTGTCATTGGATGAACAATTAGGTCATTTTCGTCCTCCCTACACTTAATCTTGTCCAATTAGGGTTTCTAACCAATCTTGTGCATCCAATAGGTGTTTTTGTGTCGTTGGAAGAACAATTAGGTGATTTTCGTCCTCCCTAAGCTAATTCTTGTCCAATTAGGGTTTCTAACCAATCTTGTGCATCCAATAGGTGTTTTGTGTCATTGGATGAACAAGTAGGTCATTTTCGTCCTCCCTAGGCTTATTCTTGTCCAATTAGGGTTTCTAACCAATCTTGTGCATCCAATAGGTGTTTTTGTGTCATTGGATGAACATTTAGGTCATTTTCGTCCTCCCTAGGCTTATGCTTGTCCAATTAGGGTTTCTAACCAATCTTGTGCATCCAATAGGTGTTTTTGTGTCATTGGATGAACAATTAGGTCATTTTTGTCCTCCCTAGGCTAATTCTTGTCCAATTAGGGTTTCTAACCAATCTTGTGCATCCAATAGGTGTTTTGTGTCATTGGATGAACAAGTAGGTCATTTTCGTCCTCCCTAGGCTTATTCTTGTCCAATTAGGGTTTTTAACCAATCTTGTGCATCCAATAGGTGTTTTGTTTCATTGGATGAACATTTAGGTTTTTTTCGTCCTCCCTAAACTTAATCTTGTCCAATTAGGGTTTCTAACCAATCTTGTGCATCCAATAGGTGTTTTGTGTCATTGCATGAACAATTAGGTCATTTTCATCCTCCCTAGGCTTATTCTTGTCAAATTAGTGCTTCTAACCAATCTTGTGCATCCAATAGGTGTTTTTGTGTCATTGGATGAATAATTAGGTCATTTTCGTCCTCCCTAGGCTAATTCTTGTCCAATTAGGGTTTCTACCCAATCTTGTGCATCCAATAGGTGTTTTGTGTCATTGGATGAACAAGTAGGTCATTTTCGTCCTCCCTAGGCTTATTCTTGTCCAATTAGGGTTTTAAACCAATCTTGTGCATCCAATAGGTGTTTTGTTTCATTGGATGAACATTTAGGTTTTTTTCGTCCTCCCTAAACTTATTCTTGTCCAATTAGGGTTTCTAACCAATCTTGTGCATCCAATAGGTGTTTTGTGTCATTGCATGAACAATTAGGTCATTTTCATCCTCCCTAGGCTTATTCTTGTCAAATTAGTGCTTCTAACCAATCTTGTGCATCCAATAGCTGTTTTTGTGTCATTGGAAGAATATTTAGGTCATTTTCGTCCTCCCTAGGCTAATTCTTGTCCAATTAGGGTTTCTAACCAATCTTGTGTATCCAATAGGTGTTTTTGTGTCATTGGAAGAATATTTAGGTCATAATCGTCCTCCCTACAATTAATCTTGTCCAATTAGGGTTTTAAACCAATCTTGTGCATCCAATAGGTGTTTTGTTTCATTGGATGAACATTTAGGTTTTTTTCGTCCTCCCTAAACTTAATCTTGTCCAATTAGGGTTTCTAACCAATCTTGTGCATCCAATAGGTGTTTTGTGTCATTGCATGAACAATTAGGTCATTTTCATCCTCCCTAGGCTTATTCTTGTCAAATTAGTGCTTCTAACCAATCTTGTGCATCCAATAGCTGTTTTTGTGTCATTGGATGAATAATTAGGTCATTTTCGTCCTCCCTAGGCTAATTCTTGTCCAATTAGGGTTTCTACCCAATCTTGTGCATCCAATAGGTGTTTTGTGTCATTGGATGAACAAGTAGGTCATTTTCGTCCTCCCTAGGCTTATTCTTGTCCAATTAGGGTTTTAAACCAATCTTGTGCATCCAATAGGTGTTTTGTTTCATTGGATGAACATTTAGGTTTTTTTCGTCCTCCCTAAACTTAATCTTGTCCAATTAGGGTTTCTAACCAATCTTGTGCATCCAATAGGTGTTTTCTGTCATTGCATGAACAATTAGGTCATTTTCATCCTCCCTAGGCTTATTCTTGTCCAATTAGTGCTTCTAACCATTCTTGTGCATCCAATAGCTGTTTTTGTGTCATTGGAAGAATATTTAGGTCATTTTCGTCCTCCCTAGGCTAATTCTTGTCCAATTAGGGTTTCTAACCAATCTTGTGCATCCAATAGGTGTTTTTGTGTCATTGGAAGAATATTTAGGTCATAATCGTCCTCCCTACAATTAATCTTGTCCAATTAGGGTTTTTAACCAATCTTGTGCATCCAATAGGTGTTTTGTGTCATTGGATGAACATTTAGGTCATTTTCGTCCTTCCTAAACTTAATCTTGTCCAATTAGGGTTTCTAACCAATCTTGTGCATCCAATAGGTGTTTTTGTGTCATTGGAAGAACAATTAGGTGATTTTCGTCCTCCCTAAGCTAATTCTTGTCCAATTAGGGTTTCTAACCAATCTTGTGCATCCAATAGGTGTTTTGTGTCATTGGATGAACAAGTAGGTCATTTTCGTCCTCCCTAGGCTTATTCTTGTCCAATTAGGGTTTTAAACCAATCTTGTGCATCCAATAGGTGTTTTGTTTCATTGGATGAACATTTAGGTTTTTTTCGTCCTCCCTAAACTTAATCTTGTCCAATTAGGGTTTCTAACCAATCTTGTGCATCCAATAGGTGTTTTTGTGTCATTGGATGAACAATTAGGTCATTTTCGTCCTCCCTACACTTAATCTTGTCCAATTAGGGTTTCTAACCAATCTTGTGCATCCAATAGGTGTTTTTGTGTCGTTGGAAGAACAATTAGGTGATTTTCGTCCTCCCTAAGCTAATTCTTGTCCAATTAGGGTTTTCAACCAATCTTGTGCATCCAATAGGTGTTTTGTGTCATTGGATGAACATTTAGGTCATTTTCGTCCTCGCTAAACTTAATCTTGTCCAATTAGGGTTTCTAACCAATCATGTGCATCCAATAGGTGTTTTTGTGTCATTGGATGAACATTTAGGTCATTTTCGTCCTCCCTAGGCTTATGCTTGTCCAATTAGGGTTTCTAACCAATCTTGTGCATCCAATAGGTGTTTTTGTGTCATTGGATGAACAATTAGGTCATTTTTTTCCACCCTAGGCTAATTCTTGTCCAATTAGGGTTTCTAACCAATCTTGTGCATCCAATAGGTGTTTTGTGTCATTGGATGAACAAGTAGGTCATTTTCGTCCTCCCTAGGCTTATTCTTGTCCAATTAGGGTTTTTAACCAATCTTGTGCATCCAATAGGTGTTTTGTGTCATTGGATGAACATTTAGGTCATTTTCTTCCTCCCTGAACTTAATCTTGTCCAATTAGGGTTTCTAACCAATCTTGTGCATCCAATAGGTGTTTTTGTGTCATTGGATGAACATTTAGGTCATTTTCGTCCTCCCTAGGCTTATGCTTGTCCAATTAGGGTTTCTAACCTATCTTGTGCATCCAATAGGTGTTTTGTGTCATTGCATGAACAATTAGGTCATTTTCGTCCTCCCTAGGCTTATTCTTGTCCAATTAGTGCTTCTAACCAATCTTGTGCATCCAATAGGTGTTTTTGTGTCATTGGAAGAATATTTACGTCATTTTCGTCCTCCCTAGGCTAATTCTTGTCCAATTAGGGTTTCTAACCAATCTTGTCCATCCAATAGGTGTTTTGTGTCATTGGATGAACAAGTAGGTCATTTTCGTCCTCCCTAGTCGAATTCTTGTCCAATTAGGGTTTCTTACCAATCTTGTGCATCCAATAGGTGTTTTGTGTCATTGGATGAACAAGTAGGTCATTTTCGTCCTCCCTAGGCTTATTCTTGTCCAATTAGGGTTTTAAACCAATCTTGTGCATCCAATAGGTGTTTTGTGTCATTGCATGAACAATTAGGTCATTTTCGTCCTCCCTAGGCTTATTCTTGTCCAATTAGTGCTTCTGACCAATCTTGTGCATCCAATAGCTGTTTTTGTGTCATTGGAAGAATATTTAGGTCATTTTCGTCCTCCCTAGGCTAATTCTTGTCCAATTAGGGTTTCTAACCAATCTTGTGCATCCAATAGGTGTTTTTGTGTCATTGGAAGAATATTTAGGTCATAATCGTCCTCCCTAGGCTAATTCTTGTCCAATAAGGGTTTTTAACCAATCTTGTGCATCCAATAGGTGTTTTGTGTCATTGGATGAACAATTAGGTCATTTTCGTCCTCCCTAGGCTTATTCTTGTCAAATTAGGGTTTCTAACCAATCTTGTGCATCCAATAGGTGTTTTTGTGTCATTGGAAGAATATTTAGGTCATTTTCGTCCTCCCTACACTTATTTTTGTCCAATTAGGGTTTTAAACCAATCTTGTGCATCCAATAGGTGTTTGGTTTCATTGGATGAACATTTAGGTTTTTTTCGTCCTCCCTAAACTTAATCTTGTCCAATTAGGGTTTCTAACCAATCTTGTGCATCCAATAGGTGTTTTGTGTCATTGGATGAACAATTAGGTCATTTTCGTCCTCCCTACACTTAATCTTGTCCAATTAGGGTTTCTAACCAATCTTGTGCATCCAATAGGGGTTTTTGTGTCGTTGGAAGAACAATTAGGTGATTTTCGTCCTTCCTAAACTTAATCTTGTCCTATTAGGGTTTCTAACCAATCTTGTGCATCCAATAGGTGTTTTGTGTCATTGGATGAACAAGTAGGTCATTTTCGTCCTCCCTAGGCTTATTCTTGTCCAATTAGGGTTTTAAACCAATCTTGTGCATCCAATAGGTGTTTTGTTTCATTGGATGAACATTTAGGTTTTTTTCGTCCTCCCTAAACTTAATCTTGTCCAATTAGGGTTTCTAACCAATCTTGTGCATCCAATAGGTGTTTTGTGTCATTGCATGAACAATTAGGTCATTTTCATCCTCCCTAGGCTTATTCTTGTCCAATTAGTGCTTCTAACCAATCTTGTGCATCCAATAGCTGTTTTTGTGTCATTGGAAGAATATTTAGGTCATTTTCGTCCTCCCTAGGCTAATTCTTGTCCAATTAGGGTTTCGAACCAATCTTGTGCATCCAATAGGTGTTTTTGTGTCATTGGAAGAATATTTAGGTCATAATCGTCCTCCCTACAATTAATCTTGTCCAATTAGGGTTTTTAACCAATCTTGTGCATCCAATAGGTGTTTTGTGTCATTGGATGAACATTTAGGTCATTTTCGTCCTTCCTAAACTGAATCTTGTCCAATTAAGGTTTCTAACCAATCTTGTGCATCCAATAGGTTTTTTTGTGTCATTGGATGAACATTTAGGTCATTTTCGTCCTCCCTAGGCTTATGCTTGTCCAATTAGGGTTTCTAACCAATCTTGTGCATCCAATTGGTGTTTTTGTGTCATTGGATGAACAATTAGGTCATTTTAGTCCTCCCTAGGCTAATTTTTGTCCAATTAGGGTTTCTAACCAATCTTGTGCATCCAATAGGTGTTTTTGTGTCATTGGATGAACAATCAGGTCATTTTCGTCCTCCCTAGGCTAATTCTTGTCCAATTAGGGTTTCTAACCAATCTTGTGCATCCAATAGGTGTTTTGTGTCATTTGATGAACAAGTAGGTCATTTTCGTCCTCCCTAGGCTTATTCTTGTCCAATTAGGGTTTTTAACCAATCTTGTGCATCCAATAGGTGTTTTGTGTCATTGGATGAACATTTAGGTCATTTTCGTCCTCCCTAAACTTAATCTTGTCCAATTAGGGTTTCTAACCAATCTTGTGCATCCAATAGGTGTTTTGTGTCATTGGATGAACAATTAGGTCATTTTCGTCCTCCTTAGGCTTATGCTTGTCCAATTAGGGTTTCTAACCAATCTTGTGCATCCAATTGGTGTTTTGTGTCATTGGATGAACATTTAGGTCATTTTCGTCCTCCCTAGGCTTATGCTTGTCCAATTAGGGTTTCTAACCAATCTTGTGCATCCAATTGGTGTTTTGTGTCATTGGATGAACAATTAGGTCATTTTCGTCCTCCCTAAACTTAATCTTGTCCAATTAGATTTTCTAACCAATCTTGTGCATCCAATAGGTGTTTTTGTGTCATTGGATGAACATTTAGGTCATTTTCGTCTTCCCTAGGCTTATGCTTGTCCAATTAGGGTTTCTAACCAATCTTGTGCATCCAATTGGTGTTTTGTGTCATTGGATAAACAAGTAGGTCATTTTCGTCCTCCTTAGGCTTATTCTTGTCCAATTTGTGCTTCTAACCAATCTTGTGCATCCAATAGGTGTTTTGTGTCATTGGATGAACATTTAGGTCATTTTCGTCCTCCCTAAACTTAATCTTGTCCAATTAGGGTTTCTAACCAATCTTGTGTATCCAATAGGTGTTTTTGTGTCATTGGATGAACATTTAGGTCATTTTCGTCCTCCCTAGGCTAATTCTTGTTCAATTAGGGTTTCTAACCAATCTTGTGCATCCAATAGGTGTTTTTGTATCATTGGATGAACAATTAGGTCATTTTCTTCCTCCCTAGGCTTATTCTTGTCCAATTAGGGTTTCTAACCAATCTTGTGCATCCAATAGGTGTTTTGTGTCATTGGATGAACAAGTAGGTCATTTTCGTCCTCCCTAGGCTTATTCTTGTCCAATTAGGGTTTTAAACCAATCTTGTGCATCCAATAGTTGTTTTGTTTCATTGGATGAACATTTAGGTTTTTTTCGTCCTCCCTAAACTTAATCTTGTCCAATTAGGGTTTCTAACCAATCTTGTGCATCCAATAGGTGTTTTGTGTCATTGCATGAACAATTAGGTCATTTTCATCCTCCCTAGGCTTATTCTTGTCAAATTAGTGCTTCTAACCAATCTTGTGCATCCAATAGCTGTTTTTGTGTCATTGGAAGAATATTTAGGTCATTTTCGTCCTCCCTAGGCTAATTCTTGTCCAAATAGGGTTTCTAACCAATCTTGTGCATCCAATAGGTGTTTTGTGTCATTGGATGAACAATTAGGTCATTTTCGTCCACCCTAGGCTAATTCTTCTCCAATTAGGGTTTTTAACCAATCTTGTGCATCCAATAGGTGTTTTGTGTCATTGGATGAACAATTAGGTCATTTTCGTCCTCCCTAGGCTTATACTTGTCAAATTAGGGTTTCTAACCAATCTTGTGCATCCAATAGGTGTTTTTGTGTCATTGGAAGAATATTTAGGTCATTTTCGTCCTCCCTAGGCTAATTCTTGTCCAATTAGGGTTTCTAACCAATCTTGTGCATGCAATAGGTGTTTTTGTGTCATTGGATGAACATTTAGGTCTTTTTCGTCCTCCCTAATAAACTTAATCTTGTCCAATTACGGTTTCTAACCAATCTTGTGTATCCAATAGGTGTTTTTGTGTCATTGGATGAATAATTAGATCATTTTCGTCCTCCCTAGGCTAATTCTTGTCCAATTAGGGTTTCTAACCAATCTTGTGCATCCAATAGGTGTTTTGTGTCATTGGATGAACAAGTAGGTCATTTTCGTCCTCCCTAGGCTTATTCTTGTCCAATTAGGGTTTTTAAACAATCTTGTGTATCCAATAGGTGTTTTTGTGTCACTGGATGAATAATTAGGTCATTTTCGTCCTCCCTAGGCGAATTCTTGTCTAATTAGGGTTTCTTACCAATCTTGTGCATCCAATAGGTGTTTTGTGTCATTGGATGAACAAGTAGGTCATTTTCGTCCTCCCTAGGCTTATTCTTGTCCAATTAGGGTTTTAAACCAATCTTGTGCATCCAATAGGTGTTTTGTGTCATTGGATGAATATTTATGTCATTTTCGTCCTCCCTACACTTAATCTTGTCCAATTAGGGTTTCTAACCAATCTTGTGCATTCAATAGGTGTTTTTGTGTCATTGGATGAAAATTTAGGTCTTTTTCGTCCTCCCTAAACTTAATCTTGTCCAATTACGGTTTCTAACCAATCTTGTGTATCCAATAGGTGTTTTTGTGTCATTGGATGAATAATTAGGTCATTTTCGTCCTCCCTACACTTAATCTTGTCCAATTAGGGTTTCTAACCAATCTTGTGCATCCAATAGGTGTTTTTGTGTCGTTGGAAGAACAATTAGGTGATTTTCGTCCTCCCTAAGCTAATTCTTGTCCAATTAGGGTTTCTAACCAATCTTGTGCATCCAATAGGTGTTTTGTGTCATTGGATGAACAAGTAGGTCATTTTCGTCCTCCCTAGGCTTATTCTTGTCCAATTAGGGTTTCTAACCAATCTTGTGCATCCAATAGGTGTTTTTGTGTCATTGGATGAACAATTAGGTCATTTTCGTCCTCCCTAGGCTAATTTTTGTCCAATTAGGGTTTCTAACCAATCTTGTGCATCCAATAGGTGCTTTTGTGTCATTGGATGAACAATCAGGTCATTTTCGTCCTCCCTAGGCTAATTCTTGTCGAATTAGGGTTTCTAACCAATCTTGTGCATCCAATAGGTGTTTTGTGTCATTGGATGAACAAGTAGGTCATTTTCGTCCTCCCTAGGCTTATTCTTGTCCAATTAGGGTTTTCAACCAATCTTGTGCATCCAATAGGTGTTTTGTGTCATTGGATGAACATTTAGGTCATTTTCGTCCTCGCTAAACTTAATCTTGTCCAATTAGGGTTTCTAACCAATCATGTGCATCTAATAGGTGTTTTTGTGTCATTGGATGAACATTTAGGTCATTTTCGTCCTCCCTAGGCTTATTCTTGTCAAATTAGGGTTTCTAACCAATCTTGTGCATCCAATAGGTGTTTTTGTGTCATTGGATGAACAATTAGGTCATTTTCGTCCTCCCTACACTTAATCTTGTCCAATTAGGGTTTTTAACCAATCTTGTGCATCCAATAGGTGTTTTGTGTCATTGGATGAACATTTAGGTCATTTTCGTCCTTCTTAAACTTAATCTTGTCCAATTAGGGTTTCTAACAAATCTTGTGCATCCAATAGGTGTTTTGTGTCATTGGATGAACAAGTAGGTCATTTTCGTCCTCCCTAGGCTTATTCTTGTCCAATTAGGGTTTTTAACCAATCTTGTGCATCCAATAGGTGTTTTGTGTCATTGGATGAACATTTAGGTCATTTTCGTCCTTCTTAAACTTAATCTTGTCCAATTAGGGTTTCTAACCAATCTTGTGCATCCAATAGGTGTTTTTGTGTCGTTGGAAGAACAATTAGGTGATTTTCGTCCTCCCTAAGCTAATTCTTGTCCAATTAGGGTTTCTAACCAATCTTTTGCATCCAATAGGTGTTTTGTGTCATTGGATGAATATTTAGGTCATTTTCGTCCTCCCTACACTTAATCTTGTCCAATTAGGGTTTCTAACCAATCTTGTGCATTCAATAGGTGTTTTTGTGTCATTGGATGAAAATTTAGGTCTTTTTCGTCCTCCCTAAACTTAATCTTGTCCAATTACGGTTTCTAACCAATCTTGTGTATCCAATAGGTGTTTTGTGTCATTGGATGAACAAGTAGGTCATTTTCGTCCTCCCTAGGCTTATTCTTGTCCAATTAGGGTTTTAAACCAATCTTGTGCATCCAATAGGTGTTTTGTTTCATTGGATGAACATTTAGGTTTTTTTCGTCCTCCCTAAACTTAATCTTGTCCAATTAGGGTTTCTAACTAATCTTGTGCATCCAATAGGTGTTTTGTGTCATTGCATGAACAATTAGGTCATTTTCATCCTCCCTAGGCTTATTCTTGTCCAATTAGTGCTTCTAACCAATCTTGTGCATCCAATAGCTGTTTTTGTGTCATTGGAAGAATATTTAGGTCATTTTCGTCCTCCCTAGGCTAATTCTTGTTCAATTAGGGTTTCTAACCAATCTTGTGCATCCAATAGGTGTTTTTGTGTCATTGGAAGAATATTTAGGTCATAATCGTCCTCCCTACAATTAATCTTGTCCAATTAGGGTTTTAAACCAATCTTGTGCATCCAATAGGTGTTTTGTGCCATTGGATGAACATTTAGGTCATTTTCGTCCTTCCTAAACTGAATCTTGTCCAATTAAGGTTTCTAACCAATCTTGTGCATCCAATAGGTTTTTTTGTGTCATTGGATGAACATTTAGGTCATTTTCGTCCTCCCTAGGCTTATGCTTGTCCAATTAGGGTTTCTAACCAATCTTGTGCATCCAATAGGTGTTTTTGTGTCATTGGATGAACAATTAGGTCATTTTCGTCCTCCCTAGGCTAATTTTTGTCCAATTAGGGTTTCTAACCAATCTTGTGCATCCAATAGGTGTTTTTGTGTCATTGGATGAACAATCAGGTCATTTTCGTCCTCCCTAAGCTAATTCTTGTCCAATTAGGGTTTCTAACCAATCTTTTGCATCCAATAGGTGTTTTGTGTCATTGGATGAATATTTAGGTCATTTTCGTCCTCCCTAGGCTAATTCTTGTTCAATTAGGGTTTCTAACCAATCTTGTGCATCCAATTGGTGTTTTGTGTCATTGGATGAACAATTAGGTCATTTTCGTACTCCCTAGGCTAATTCTTGTCCAATTAGGGTTTTTAACCAATCTTGTGCATCCAATAGGTGTTTTGTGTCATTGGATGAACAATTAGGTCATTTTCGTCCTCCCTAGGCTTATTCTTGTCAAATTAGGGTTTCTAACCAATCTTGTGCATCCAATAGGTGTTTTTGTGTCATTGGAAGAATATTTAGGTCATAATCGTCCTCCCTACAATTAATCTTGTCCAATTAGGGTTTTTAACCAATCTTGTGCATCCAATAGGTGTTTTGTGTCATTGGATGAACATTTAGGTCATTTTCGTCCATCTTAAACTTAATCTTGTCCAATTAGGGTTTCTAACCAATCTTGTGCATCCAATAGGTGTTTTTGTGTCATTGGATGAACAATTAGGTCATTTTCGTCCACCCTAGGCTAATTCTTGTCCAATTAGGGTTTTTAACCAATCTTGTGCATCCAATAGGTGTTTTGTGTCATTGGATGAACAAGTAGGTCATTTTCGTCCTCCTTAGGCTTATTCTTGTCCAATTAGGGTTTTTAACCAATCTTGTGCATCCAATAGGTGTTTTGTGTCATTGGATGAACATTTAGGTCATTTTCGTCCTCCCTAGGCTTATGCTTGTCCAATTAGGGTTTCTAACCAATCTTGTGCATCCAATAGGTGTTTTTGGGTCATTGGATGAACAATTAGGTCATTTTCGTCCTCCCTAGGCTAATTTTTGTCCAATTAGGGTTTCTAACCAATCTTGTGCATCCAATAGGTGTTTTTGTGTCATTGGATGAACAATCAGGTCATTTTCGTCCTCCCTAGGCTAATTCTTGTCCAATTAGGGTTTTCAACCAATCTTGTGCATCCAATAGGTGTTTTGTGTCATTGGATGAACATTTATGTCATTTTCGTCCTCGCTAAACTTAATCTTGTCCAATTAGGGTTTCTAACCAATCATGTGCATCCAATAGGTGTTTTTGTGTCATTGGATGAACATTTAGGTCATTTTCGTCCTCCCTAGGCTTATTCTTGTCAAATTAGGGTTTCTAACCAATCTTGTGCATCCAATAGGTGTTTTTGTGTCATTGGAAGAATATTTAGGTCATAATCGTCCTCCCTACAATTAATCTTGTCCAATTAGAGTTTTTAACCAATCTTGTGCATCCAATAGGTGTTTTGTGTCATTGGATGAACATTTAGTTCATTTTCGTCCTTCCTAAACTTAATCTTGTCCAATTAGGGTTTCTAACCAATCTTGTGCATCCAATAGGTGTTTTTGTGTCATTGGATGAACATTTAGGTCATTTTCGTCCTCCCTAGGCTTATGCTTGTCCAATTAGGGTTTCTAACCAATCTTGTGCATCCAATAGGTGTTTTTGTGTCATTGGATGAACAATTAGGTCATTTTTTTCCACCCTAGGCTAATTCTTGTCCAATTAGGGTTTCTAACCAATCTTGTGCATCCAATAGGTGTTTTGTGTCATTGGATGAACAAGTAGGTCATTTTCGTCCTCCCTAGGCTTATTCTTGTCCAATTAGGGTTTTTAACCAATCTTGTGCATCCAATAGGTGTTTTGTGTCATTGGATGAACATTTAGGTCATTTTCTTCCTCCCTGAACTTAATCTTGTCCAATTAGGGTTTCTAACCAATCTTGTGCATCCAATAGGTGTTTTTGTGTCATTGGATGAACATTTAGGTCATTTTCGTCCTCCCTAGGCTTATGCTTGTCCAATTAGGGTTTCTAACCTATCTTGTGCATCCAATAGGTGTTTTGTGTCATTGCATGAACAATTAGGTCATTTTCGTCCTCCCTAGGCTTATTCTTGTCCAATTAGTGCTTCTAACCAATCTTGTGCATCCAATAGGTGTTTTTGTGTCATTGGAAGAATATTTACGTCATTTTCGTCCTCCCTAGGCTAATTCTTGTCCAATTAGGGTTTCTAACCAATCTTGTCCATCCAATAGGTGTTTTGTGTCATTGGATGAACAAGTAGGTCATTTTCGTCCTCCCTAGTCGAATTCTTGTCCAATTAGGGTTTCTTACCAATCTTGTGCATCCAATAGGTGTTTTGTGTCATTGGATGAACAAGTAGGTCATTTTCGTCCTCCCTAGGCTTATTCTTGTCCAATTAGGGTTTTAAACCAATCTTGTGCATCCAATAGGTGTTTTGTGTCATTGCATGAACAATTAGGTCATTTTCGTCCTCCCTAGGCTTATTCTTGTCCAATTAGTGCTTCTGACCAATCTTGTGCATCCAATAGCTGTTTTTGTGTCATTGGAAGAATATTTAGGTCATTTTCGTCCTCCCTAGGCTAATTCTTGTCCAATTAGGGTTTCTAACCAATCTTGTGCATCCAATAGGTGTTTTTGTGTCATTGGAAGAATATTTAGGTCATAATCGTCCTCCCTAGGCTAATTCTTGTCCAATAAGGGTTTTTAACCAATCTTGTGCATCCAATAGGTGTTTTGTGTCATTGGATGAACAATTAGGTCATTTTCGTCCTCCCTAGGCTTATTCTTGTCAAATTAGGGTTTCTAACCAATCTTGTGCATCCAATAGGTGTTTTTGTGTCATTGGAAGAATATTTAGGTCATTTTCGTCCTCCCTACACTTATTTTTGTCCAATTAGGGTTTTAAACCAATCTTGTGCATCCAATAGGTGTTTGGTTTCATTGGATGAACATTTAGGTTTTTTTCGTCCTCCCTAAACTTAATCTTGTCCAATTAGGGTTTCTAACCAATCTTGTGCATCCAATAGGTGTTTTGTGTCATTGGATGAACAATTAGGTCATTTTCGTCCTCCCTACACTTAATCTTGTCCAATTAGGGTTTCTAACCAATCTTGTGCATCCAATAGGGGTTTTTGTGTCGTTGGAAGAACAATTAGGTTATTTTCGTCCTTCCTAAACTTAATCTTGTCCTATTAGGGTTTCTAACCAATCTTTTGCATCCAATAGGTGTTTTGTGTCATTGGATGAATATTTATGTCATTTTCGTCCTCCCTACACTTAATCTTGTCCAATTAGGGTTTCTAACCAATCTTGTGCATTCAATAGGTGTTTTTGTGTCATTGGATGAAAATTTAGGTCTTTTTCGTCCTCCCTAAACTTAATCTTGTCCAATTACGGTTTCTAACCAATCTTGTGTATGCAATAGGTGTTTTTGTGTCATTGGATGAATAATTAGGTCATTTTCGTCCTCCCTAGGCTAATTCTTGTCCAATTAGGGTTTCTAACCAATCTTGTGCATCCAATAGGTGTTTTTGTGTCGTTGGAAGAACAATTAGGTGATTTTCGTCCTCCCTAAGCTAATTCTTGTCCAATTAGGGTTTCTAACCAATCTTTTGCATCCAATAGGTGTTTTGTGTCATTGGATGAATATTTAGGTCATTTTCGTCCTCCCTACACTTAATCTTGTCCAATTAAGGTTTCTAACCAATCTTGTGCATCCAATAGGTGTTTTTGTGTCATTGGATGAACATTTAGATCTTTTTCGTCCTCCCTAAACTTAATCTTGTCCAATTACGGTTTCTAACCAATCTTGTGTATCCAATAGGTGTTTTTGTGTCATTGGATGAATAATTAGGTCATTTTCGTCCTCCCTAGGCTAATTCCTGTCCAATTAGGGTTTTAAACCAATCTCGTTCATCCAATAGGTGTTTTGTGTCATTGGATGAATAATTAGGTCATTTTCGTCCTCCCTAGGCTAATTCTTGTCCAATTAGGGTTTCTAACCAATCTTGTGCATCCAATAGGTGTTTTGTGTCATTGGATGAACAAGTAGGTCATTTTCGTCCTCCCTAGGCTTATTCTTGTCCAATTAGGATTTTTAACCAATCTTGTGCATCCAATAGGTGTTTTGTGTCATTGGATGAACATTTAGGTCATTTTCGTCCTCGCTAAACTTAATCATGTCCAATTAGGGTTTCTAACCAATCTTATGCATCCAATAGGTGTTTTTGTGTCATTTGATGAACATTTAGGTCATTTTCGTCCACCCTAGGCTAATTCTTGTCCAATTAGGGTTTCTAACCAATCTTATGCATCCAATAGGTGTTTTTGTGTCATTGGATGAACAATTAGGTCATTTTCGTCCTCCCTAGGCTTATGCTTGTCCAATTAGGGTTTCTAACCAATCTTGTGCATCCAATAGGTGTTTTTGTGTCATTGGATGAACAATTAGGTCATTTTCGTCCACCCTAGGCTAATTCTTGTCCAATTAGGGTTTTTAACCAATCTTGTGCATCCAATAGGTGTTTTGTGTCATTGGATGAACAATTAGGTCATTTTCGTCCTCCCTAGGCTTATTCTTGTCAAATTAGGGTTTCTAACCAATGTTGTGCCTCCAATAGGTGTTTTTGTGTCATTGGAAGAATATTTAGGTCATAATCGTCCTCCCTACACTTAATCTTGTCCAATTAGGGTTTTTAACCAATCTTGTGCATCCAATAGGTGTTTTGTGTCATTGGATGAACAATTAGGTCATTTTCGTCCTCCCTAGGCTTATGCTTGTCCAATTAGGGTTTCTAACCAATCTTGTGCATCCAATAGGTGTTTTTGTGTCATTGGATGAACAATTAGGTCATTTTCGTCCACCCTAGGCTAATTCTTGTCCAATTAGGGTTTTTAACCAATCTTGTGCATCCAATAGGTGTTTTGTGTCATTGGATGAACAATTAGGTCATTTTCGTCCTCCCTAGGCTTATTCTTGTCAAATTAGGGTTTCTAACCAATCTTGTGCATCCAATAGGTGTTTTTGTGTCATTCGAAGAATATTTAGGTCATAATCGTCCTCCCTACACTTAATCTTGTCCAATTAGGGTTTTTAACCAATCTTGTGCATCCAGTAGGTGTTTTGTGTCATTGGATGAACATTTAGGTCATTTTCGTCCTTCCTAAACTTAATCTTGTCCAATTAGGGTTTCTAACCAATCTTGTGCATCCAATAGGTGTTTTTGTGTCGTTGGAAGAACAATTAGGTGATTTTCGTCCTCCCTAAGCTAATTCTTGTCCAATTAGGGTTTCTAACCAATCTTTTGCATCCAATAGGTGTTTTGTGTCATTGGATGAATATTTAGGTCATTTTCGTCCTCCCTACACTTAATCTTGTCCAATTAAGGTTTCTAACCAATCTTGTGCATCCAATAGGTGTTTTTGTGTCATTGGATGAACATTTAGGTCTTTTTCGTCCTCCCTAAACTAAATCTTGTCCAATTACGGTTTCTAACCAATCTTGTGTATCCAATAGGTGTTTTTGTGTCATTGGATGAATAATTAGGTCATTTTCGTCCTCCCTAGGCTAATTCTTGTCCAATTAGGGTTTCTAACCAATCTTGTGCATCCAATAGGTGTTTTGTGTCATTGGATGAACAAGTAGGTCATTTTAGTCCTCCCTAGGCTTATTCTTGTCCAATTAGGGTTTTAAACCAATCTTGTGCATCGAATAGGTGTTCTGTGTCATTGGATGATCATTTAGGTCTTTTTCGTCCTCCGTAAACTTAATCTTTTCCAATTAGGGTTTCTAACCAATCTTGTGCATCCAATAGGTGTTTTGTGTCATTGCATGAACAATTAGGTCATTTTCATCCTCCCTAGGCTTATTCTTGTCAAATTAGTGCTTCTAACCAATCTTGTGCATCCAATAGCTCTTTTTGTGTCATTGGAAGAATATTTAGGTCATTTTCGTCCTCCCTAGGCTAATTCTTGTCCAATTAGGGTTTCTAACCAATCTTGTGTATCCAATAGGTGTTTTTGTGTCATTGGAAGAATATTTAGGTCATAATCGTCCTCCCTACAATTAATCTTGTCCAATTAGGGTTTTTAACCAATCTTGTGCATCCAATAGGTGTTTTGTGTCATTGGATGAACATTTAGGTTTTTTTCGTCCTCCCTAAACTTAATCTTGTCCAATTAGGGTTTCTAACCAATCTTGTGCATCCAATAGGTGTTTTGTGTCATTGCATGAACAATTAGGTCATTTTCATCCTCCCTAGGCTTATTCTTGTCAAATTAGTGCTTCTAACCAATCTTGTGCATCCAATAGCTGTTTTTGTGTCATTGGAAGAATAATTAGGTCATTTTCGTCCTCCCTAGGCTAATTCTTGTCCAATTAGGGTTTCTACCCAATCTTGTGCATCCAATAGGTGTTTTGTGTCATTGGATGAACAAGTAGGTCATTTTCGTCCTCCCTAGGCTTATTCTTGTCCAATTAGGGTTTTAAACCAATCTTGTGCATCCAATAGGTGTTTTGTTTCATTGGATGAACATTTAGGTTTTTTTCGTCCTCCCTAAACTTAATATTGTCCAATTAGGGTTTCTAACCAATCTTGTGCATCCAATAGGTGTTTTGTGTCATTGCATGAACAATTAGGTCATTTTCATCCTCCCTAGGCTTATTCTTGTCCAATTAGTGCTTCTAACCAATCTTGTGCATCCAATAGCTGTTTTTGTGTCATTGGAAGAATATTTAAGTCGTTTTCGTCCTCCCTAGGCTAATTCTTGTCCAATTAGGGTTTCTAACCAATCTTGTGCATCCAATAGGTGTTTTTGTGTCGTTGGAAGAATAATTAGGTGATTTTCGTCCTCCCTAAGCTAATTCTTGTCCAATTAGGGTTTCTAACCAATCTTTTGCATCCAATAGGTGTTTTGTGTCATTGGATGAATATTTATGTCATTTTCGTCCTCCCTACACTTAATCTTGTCCAATTAGGGTTTCTAACCAATTTTGTGCATTCAATAGGTGTTTTTGTGTCATTGGATGAAAATTTAGGTCTTTTTCGTCCTCCCTAAACTTAATCTTGTCCAATTACGGTTTCTAACCAATCTTGTGTATCCAATAGGTGTTTTTGTGTCATTGGATGAATAATTAGGTCATTTTCGTCCTCCCTAGGCTAATTCTTGTCCAATTAGGGTTTCTAACCAATCTTGTGCATCCAATAGGTGTTTTGTGTCATTGGATGAACAAGTAGGTCATTTTCGTCCTCCCTAGGCTTATTCTTGTCCAATTAGGGTTTTAAACCAATCTTGTGCATCCAATAGGTGTTTTGTTTCATTGGATGAACATTTAGGTTTTTTTCGTCCTCCCTAAACTTAATGTTGTCCAATTAGGGTTTCTAACCAATCTTGTGCATCCAATAGGTGTTTTGTGTCATTGGATGAACAATTAGGTCATTTTCGTCCTCCCTACACTTAATCTTGTCCAATTAGGGTTTCTAACCAATCTTGTGCATCCAATAGGGGTTTTTGTGTCGTTGGAAGAACAATTAGGTTATTTTCGTCCTTCCTAAACTTAATCTTGTCCTATTAGGGTTTCTAACCAATCTTTTGCATCCAATAGGTGTTTTGTGTCATTGGATGAATATTTATGTCATTTTCGTCCTCCCTACACTTAATCTTGTCCAATTAGGGTTTCTAACCAATCTTGTGCATTCAATAGGTGTTTTTGTGTCATTGGATGAAAATTTAGGTCTTTTTCGTCCTCCCTAAACTTAATCTTGTCCAATTACGGTTTCTAACCAATCTTGTGTATCCAATAGGTGTTTTTGTGTCATTGGATGAATAATTAGGTCATTTTCGTCCTCCCTAGGCTAATTCTTGTCCAATTAGGGTTTCTACCCAATCTTGTGCATCCAATAGGTGTTTTGTGTCATTGGATGAACAAGTAGGTCATTTT
>JBBPBS010000960.1:699727-722803 GCA_037974835.1 Cicer judaicum | reverse complement strand
ACCAATCTTGTGCATCCAATAGGTGTTTTGTGTCATTGGATGAACATTTAGGTCATTTTCGTCCTCCCTAAACTTAATCTGGTCCAATTAGGGTTTCTAACCAATTATGTGCATCCAATTGGTTTTTTTGTGTCATTGGATGAACATTTAGGTCATTTTCGTCGTCCCTAGGCTTATGCTTGTCCAATTAGGGTTTCTACCCAATCTTGTGCATCCATTAGGTGTTTTTGTGTCATTGGATGAACAATTAGGTCATTTTC
Source organism: Cicer judaicum (assembly GCA_037974835.1). Classification (NCBI taxonomy): domain Eukaryota; kingdom Viridiplantae; phylum Streptophyta; class Magnoliopsida; order Fabales; family Fabaceae; genus Cicer; species Cicer judaicum. The sequence continues at coordinate 722,543 of JBBPBS010000960.1, read as the reverse complement.
GTCCTCCCTAGGCTAATTCTTGTCCAATTAGGGTTTTTGACCAATCTTGTGCATCCAATAGGTGTTTTGTGTCATTGGATGAACAATTAGGTCATTTTCATCCTCCCTAGGCTTATTCTTGTCAAATTAGGGTTTCTAACCAATCTTGTGCATCCAATAGGTGTTTTTGTGTCATTGGAAGAATATTTAGGTCATAATCGTCCTCCCTACAATTAATCTTGTCCAATTAGGGTTTTTAACCAATCTTGTGCATCCAATAGGTGTTTTGTGTCATTGGATGAACATTTAGGTCATTTTTGTCCTTCCTAAACTTAATCTTCTCCAATTAAGGTTTCTAACCAATCTTGTGCATCCAATAGGTTTTTTTGTGTCATTGGATGAACATTTAGGTCATTTTCGTCCTCCCTAGGCCTATTCTTGTCCAATTAGAGTTTTTAACCAATCTTGTGTATCCAATAGGTGTTTTGTGTCATTGGATGAACATTTAGGTCATTTTCGTCCTCGCTAAACTTAATCTTGTCCAATTAGGGTTTCTAACCAATGTTGTGCATCCAATAGGTGTTTTTGTGTCATTGGATGAACATTTAGATCATTTTCGTCCTCCCTAGGCTTATGCTTGTCCAATTAGGGTTTCTAACTAATCTTGTGCATCCAATAGGTGTTTTTGTGTCATTGGATGAACAATTAGGTCATTTTCGTCCTCCCTAGGCTAATTCTTGTCCAATTAGAGTTTTTGACCAATCTTGTGCATCCAATAGGTGTTTTGTGTCATTGGATGAACATTTAGGTCATTTTCGTCCTCCCTAAACTTAATCTTGTCCAATTAGGGTTTCTAACCAATCATGTGCATCCAATTGGTTTTTTTGTGTCATTGGATGAACATTTAGGTCATTTTCGTCCTCCCTAGGCTTATGCTTGTCCAATTAGGGTTTCTAACTAATCTTGTGCATCCAATAGGTGTTTTTGTGTCATTGGATGAACAATTAGGTCATTTTCGTCGTCCCTAGGCTAATTCTTGTCCAATTAGGGTTTTTGACCAATCTTGTGCATCCAATAGGTGTTTTGTGTCATTGGATGAACAATTAGGTCATTTTCGTCCTCCCTAGGCTTATTCTTGTCAAATTAGGGTTTCTAACCAATCTTGTGCATCCAATAGGTGTTTTTGTGTCATTGGAAGAATATTTAGGTCATAATCGTCCTCCCTACAATTAATCTTGTCCAATTAGGGTTTTTAACCAATCTTGTGCATCCAATAGGTGTTTTGTGTCATTGGATGAACATTTAGGTCATTTTTGTCCTTCCTAAACTTAATCTTGTCCAATTAAGGTTTCTAACCAATCTTGTGCATCCAATAGGTTTTTTTGTGTCATTGGATGAACATTTAGGTCATTTTCGTCTTCTCTAGCCTTATGCTTGTCCAATTAGGGTTTCTAACCAATCTGTCATTGGATGAACAATTAGGTCATTTTCGTCCTCCCTAGGCTAATTCTTGTCCAATTAGGGTTTCTAACCAATCTTGTGCATCCAATAGGTGTTTTGTGTCATTGGATGAACAAGTAGGTCATTTTCGTCCTCCCTAGGCTTATTCTTGTCCAATTAGGGTTTTTAACCAATCTTGTGCATCCAATAGGTGTTTTGTGTCATTGGATGAACATTTAGGTCATTTTCGTCCTCGCTAAACTTAATCATGTCCAATTAGGGTTTCTAACCAATCTTGTGCATCCAATAGGTGTTTTTGTGTCATTGGATGAACATTTAGGTCATTTTCGTCCTCCCTAGGCTTATGCTTGTCCAATTAGGGTTTCTAACCAATCTTGTGCATCCAATAGGTGTTTTGTGTCATTGGATGAACAAGTAGGTCATTTTCGTCCTCCCTAGGCTTATTCTTGTCCAATTAGGGTTTTAAACCAATCTTGTGCATCCAATAGGTGTTTTGTGTCATTGGATGAATATTTATGTCATTTTCGTCCTCCCTACACTTAATCTTGTCCAATTAGGGTTTCTAACCAATCTTGTGCATTCAATAGGTGTTTTTGTGTCATTGGATGAAAATTTAGGTCTTTTTCGTCCTCCCTAAACTTAATCTTGTCCAATTACGGTTTCTAACCAATCTTGTGTATCCAATAGGTGTTTTTGTGTCATTGGATGAACAATTAGGTCATTTTCGTCCTCCCTACACTTAATCTTGTCCAATTAGGGTTTCTAACCAATCTTGTGCATCCAATAGGGGTTTTTGTGTCGTTGGAAGAACAATTAGGTGATTTTCGTCCTTCCTAAACTTAATCTTGTCCTATTAGGGTTTCTAACCAATCTTTTGCATCCAATAGGTGTTTTGTGTCATTGGATGAATATTTATGTCATTTTCGTCCTCCCTACACTTAATCTTGTCCAATTAGGGTTTCTAACCAATCTTGTGCATTCAATAGGTGTTTTTGTGTCATTGGATGAAAATTTAGGTCTTTTTCGTCCTCCCTAAACTTAATCTTGTCCAATTAGGGTTTCTAACCAATCTTGTGCATCCAATAGGTGTTTTGTGTCATTGGATGAACAATTAGGTCATTTTCGTCCTCCCTACACTTAATCTTGTCCAATTAGGGTTTCTAACCAATCTTGTGCATCCAATAGGGGTTTTTGTGTCGTTGGAAGAACAATTAGGTGATTTTCGTCCTTCCTAAACTTAATCTTGTCCTATTAGGGTTTCTAACCAATCTTTTGCATCCAATAGGTGTTTTGTGTCATTGGATGAACAAGTAGGTCATTTTCGTCCTCCCTAGGCTTATTCTTGTCCAATTAGGGTTTTAAACCAATCTTGTGCATCCAATAGGTGTTTTGTTTCATTGGATGAACATTTAGGTTTTTTTCGTCCTCCCTAAACTTAATCTTGTCCAATTAGGGTTTCTAACCAATCTTGTGCATCCAATAGGTGTTTTCTGTCATTGCATGAACAATTAGGTCATTTTCATCCTCCCTAGGCTTATTCTTGTCCAATTAGTGCTTCTAACCATTCTTGTGCATCCAATAGCTGTTTTTGTGTCATTGGAAGAATATTTAGGTCATTTTCGTCCTCCCTAGGCTAATTCTTGTCCAATTAGGGTTTCTAACCAATCTTGTGCATCCAATAGGTGTTTTTGTGTCATTGGAAGAATATTTAGGTCATAATCGTCCTCCCTACAATTAATCTTGTCCAATTAGGGTTTTTAACCAATCTTGTGCATCCAATAGGTGTTTTGTGTCATTGGATGAACATTTAGGTCATTTTCGTCCTTCCTAAACTGAATCTTGTCCAATTAAGGTTTCTAACCACTCTTGTGGATCCAATAGGTTTTTTTGTGTCATTGGATGAACATTTAGGTCATTTTCGTCCTCCCTAGGCTTATGCTTGTCCAATTAGGGTTTCTAACCAATCTTGTGCATCCAATAGGTGTTTTTGTGTCATTGGATGAACAATTAGGTCATTTTCGTCCTCCCTAGGCTAATTTTTGTCCAATTAGGGTTTCTAACCAATCTTGTGCATCCAATAGGTGTTTTTGTGTCATTGGATGAACAATCAGGTCATTTTCGTCCTCCCTAGGCTAATTCTTGTCCAATTAGGGTTTCTAACCAATCTTGTGCATCCAATAGGTGTTTTGTGTCATTGGATGAACAAGTAGGTCATTTTCGTCCTCCATAGGCTTATTCTATTCCAATTAGGGTTTTCAACCAATCTTGTGCATCCAATAGGTGTTTTGTGTCATTGGATGAACATTTAGGTCATTTTCGTCCTCCCTAGGCTTATGCTTGTCCAATTAGGGTTTCTAACCAATCTTGTGCATCCAATAGGTGTTTTTGTGTCATTGGATGAACAATTAGGTCATTTTCGTCCTCCCTAGGCTAATTTTTGTCCAATTAGGGTTTCTAACCAATCTTGTGCATCCAATAGGTGTTTTTGTGTCATTGGAAGAATATTTAGGTCATAATCGTCCTCCCTACAATTAATCTTGTCCAATTAGGGTTTTTAACCAATCTTGTGCATCCAATAGGTGTTTTGTGTCATTGGATGAACATTTAGGTCATTTTCGTCCTCCCTAAACTTAATCTTGTCCAATTAGGGTTTCTAACCAATCATGTGCATCCAATTGGTTTTTTTGTGTCATTGGATGAACATTTAGGTCATTTTCGTCCTCCCTAGGCTTATGCTTGTCCAATTAGGGTTTCTAACCAATCTTGTGCATCCATTAGGTGTTTTTGTGTCATTGGATGAACAATTAGGTCATTTTCGTCCTCGCTAGGCTAATTCTTGTCCAATTAGGGTTTTTGACCAATCTTGTGCATCCAATAGGTGTTTTGTGTCATTGGATGAACAATTAGGTCATTTTCATCCTCCCTAGGCTTATTCTTGTCAAATTAGGGTTTCTAACCAATCTTGTGTATCCAATAGGTGTTTTTGTGTCATTGGAAGAATATTTAGGTCATAATCGTCCTCCCTACAATTAATCTTGTCCAATTAGGGTTTTTAACCAATCTTGTGCATCCAATAGGTGTTTTGTGTCATTGGATGAACATTTAGGTCATTTTTGTCCTTCCTAAACTTAATCTTGTCCAATTAAGGTTTCTAACCAATCTTGTGCATCCAATAGGTTTTTTTGTGTCATGGGATGAACATTTAGGTCATTTTCGTCTTCCCTAGGCTTATGCTTGTCCAATTAGGGTTTCTAACCAATCTTGTGCATCCAATAGGTGTTTTTGTGTCATTGGATGAACAATTAGGTCATTTTCGTCCACCCTAGGCTAATTCTTGTCCAATTAGGGTTTTTAACCAATCTTGTGCATCCAATAGGTGTTTTCTGTCATTGGATGAACAATTAGGTCATTTTCGTCCTCCCTAGGCTTATTCTTGTCAAATTAGGGTTTCTAACCAATCTTGTGCATCCAATAGGTGTTTTTGTGTCATTGGAAGAATATTTAGGTCATAATCGTCCTCCCTACAATTAATCTTGTCCAATTAGGGTTTTTAACCAATCTTGTGCATCCAATAGGTGTTTTGTGTCATTGGATGAACATTTAGGTCATTTTCGTCCTTCCTAAACTGAATCTTGTCCAATTAAGGTTTCTAACCAATCTTGTGCATCCAATAGGTTTTTTTGTGTCATTGGATGAACATTTAGGTCATTTTCGTCCTCCCTAGGCTTATGCTTGTCCAATTAGGGTTTCTAACCAATCTTGTGCATCCAATAGGTGTTTTTGTGTCATTGGATGAACAATTAGGTCATTTTCGTCCTCCCTAGTCTAATTTTTGTCCAATTAGGGTTTCTAACCAATCTTGTGCATCCAATAGGTGTTTTTGCTTCATTGGATGAACAATCAGGTCATTTTCGTCCTCCCTAGGCTAATTCTTGTCCAATTAGGGTTTCTAACCAATCTTGTGCATCCAATAGGTGTTTTGTGTCATTGGATGAACAAGTAGGTCATTTTCGTCCTCCCTAGGCTTATTCTTGTCCAATTAGGAATTTCAACCAATCTTGTGCATCCAATAGGTGTTTTGTGTCATTGGATGAACATTTAGGTCATTTTCGTCCTCGCTAAACTTAATCTTGTCCAATTAGGGTTTCTAACCAATCATGTGCATCCAATAGGTGTTTTTGTGTCATTGGATGAACATTTAGGTCATTTTCGTCCTCCCTAGTCTTATTCTTGTCAAATTAGGGTTTCTAACCAATCTTGTGCATCCAATAGGTGTTTTTGTGTCATTGGATGAACAATTAGGTCATTTTCGTCCTCCATACACTTAATCTTGTCCAATTAGGGTTTCTAACCAATCTTGTGCATCCAATAGGTGTTTTTGTGTCGTTGGAAGAACAATTAGGTGATTTTCGTCCTCCCTAAGCTAATTCTTGTCCAATTAGGGTTTTTAACCAATCTTGTGCATCCAATAGGTGTTTTGTGTCATTGGATGAACAAGTAGGTCATTTTCGTCCTCCCTAGGCTTATTCTTGTCCAATTAGGGTTTTAAACCAATCTTGTGCATCCAATAGGTGTTTTGTTTCATTGGATGAACATTTAGGTTTTTCTCGTCCTCCCTAAACTTAATCTTGTCCAATTAGGGTTTCTAACCAATCTTGTGCATCCAATAGGTGTTTTGTGTCATTGCATGAACAATTAGGTCATTTTCATCCTCCCTAGGCTTATTCTTGTCCAATTAGTGCTTCTAACCAATCTTGTGCATCCAATAGCTGTTTTTGTGTCATTGGATGAACAATTAGGTCATTTTTGTCCACCCTAGGCTAATTCTTGTCCAATTAGGGTTTCTAACCAATCTTGTGCATCCAATAGGTGTTTTGTGTCATTGGATGAACAAGTAGGTCATTTTCGTCCTCCCTAGGCTTATTCTTGTCCAATTAGGGTTTTAAACCAATCTTGTGCATCCAATAGGTGTTTTGTTTCATTGGATGAACATTTAGGTTTTTTTCGTCCTCCCTAAACTTAATCTTGTCCAATTAGGGTTTCTAACCAATCTTGTGCATCCAATAGGTGTTTTGTGTCATTGCATGAACAATTAGGTCATTTTCATCCTCCCTAGGCTTATTCTTGTCCAATTAGTGCTTCTAACCAATCTTGTGCATCCAATAGCTGTTTTTGTGTCATTGGAAGAATATTTAGGTTATTTTCGTCCTCCCTAGGCTAATTCTTGTCCAATTAGGGTTTCTAACCAATCTTGTGCATCCAATAGGTGTTTTTGTGTCATTGGAAGAATAATTAGGTCATAATCGTCCTCCCTACAATTAATCTTGTCCAATTAGGGTTTTTAACCAATCTTGTGCATCCAATAGGTGTTTTGTGTCATTGGATGAACATTTAGGTCATTTTCGTCCTTCCTAAACTGAATCTTGTCCAATTAAGGTTTCTAACCAATCTTGTGCATCCAATAGGTTTTTTTGTGTTATTGGATGAACATTTAGGTCATTTTCGTCCTCCCTAGGCTTATGCTTGTCCAATTAGGGTTTCTAACCAATCTTGTGCATCCAATAGGTGTTTTTGTGTCATTGGATGAACAATTAGGTCATTTTCGTCCTCCCTAGGCTAATTTTTGTCCAATTAGGGTTTCTAACCAATCTTGTGCATCCAATAGGTGTTTTTGTGTCATTGGATGCACAATCAGGTCATTTTCGTCCTCCCTAGGCTAATTCTTGTCCAATTAGGGTTTCTAACCAATCTTGTGCATCCAATAGGTGTTTTGTGTCATTGGATGAACAAGTAGGTCATTTTCGTCCTCCCTAGGCTTATTCTTGTCCAATTAGGGTTTTCAACCAATCTTGTGCATCCAATAGGTGTTTTGTGTCATTGGATGAACATTTAGGTCATTTTCGTCCTCGCTAAACTTAATCTTGTCCAATTAGGGTTTCTAACCAATCATGTGCATCCAATAGGTGTTTTTGTGTCATTGGATGAACATTTAGGTCATTTTCGTCCTCCCTAAACTGAATCTTGTCCAATTAAGGTTTCTAACCAATCTTGTGCATCCAATAGGTTTTTTTGTGTCATTGGATGAACATTTAGGTCATTTTCGTCCTCCCTTGGCTTATGCTTGTCCAATTAGGGTTTCTAACCAATCTTGTGCATCCAATAGGTGTTTTTGTGTCATTGGATGAACAATTAGGTCATTTTCGTCCTCCCTAGGCTAATTTTTGTCCAATTAGGGTTTCTAACCAATCTTGTGCATCCAATAGGTGTTTTTGTGTCATTGGATGAACAATCAGGTCATTTTTGTCCTCCCTAGGCTAATTCTTGTCCAATTAGGGTTTCTAACCAATCTTGTGCATCCAATAGGTGTTTTGTGTCATTGGATGAACAAGTAGGTCATTTTCGTCCTCCCTAGGCTTATTCTTGTCCAATTAGGGTTTTCAACCAATCTTGTGCATCCAATAGGTGTTTTGTGTCATTGGATGAACATTTAGGTCATTTTCGTCCTCCCTAGGCTTATGCTTGTCCAATTAGGGTTTCTAACCAATCTTGTGCATCCAATAGGTGTTTTTGTGTCATTGGATGAACAATTAGGTCATTTTCGTCCTCCCTAGGCTAATTTTTGTCCAATTAGGGTTTCTAACCAATCTTGTGCATCCAATAGCTGTTTTTGTGTCATTGGATGAACAATCTGGTCATTTTCGTCCTCCCTAGGCTAATTCTTGTCCAATTAGGGTTTCTAACCAATCTTGTGCATCCAATAGGTGTTTTGTGTCATTGGATGAACAAGTAGGTCATTTTCGTCCTCCCTAGGCTTATTCTTGTCCAATTAGGGTTTTCAACCAATCTTGTGCATCCAATAGGTGTTTTGTGTCATTGGATGAACATTTAGGTCATTTTCGTCCTTCTTAAACTTAATCTTGTCCAATTAGGGTTTCTAACCAATCATGTGCATCCAATAGGTGTTTTTGTGTCATTGGATGAACATTTAGGTCATTTTCGTCCTCCCTAGGCTTATTCTTGTCAAATTAGGGTTTCTAACCAATCTTGTGCATCCAATAGGTGTTTTTGTGTCATTGGATGAACAATTAGGTCATTTTCGTCCTCCCTACACTTATTCTTGTCCAATTAGGGTTTTTAACCAATCTTGTGCATCCAATAGGTGTTTTGTGTCATTGGATGAACATTTAGGTCATTTTCGTCCTCCCTAAACTTAATCTTGTCCAATTAGGGTTTCTAACCAATCTTGTGCATCCAATAGGTGTTTTGTGTCATTGGATGAACAAGTAGGTCATTTTCGTCCTCCCTAGGCTTATTCTTGTCCAATTAGGGTTTTAAACCAATCTTGTGCATCCAATAGGTGTTTTGTGTCATTGGATTAATATTTAGGTCATTTTCGTCCTCCCTACACTTAATCTTGTCCAATTAGGGTTTCTAACCAATCTTGTGCATTCAATAGGTGTTTTTGTGTCATTGGATGAAAATTTAGGTCTTTTTCGTCCTCCCTAAACTTAATCTTGTCCAATTACGGTTTCTAACCAATCTTGTGTATCCAATAGGTGTTTTTGTGTCATTGGATGAATAATTAGGTCATTTTCGTCCTCCCTAGGCTAATTCTTGTCCAATTAGGGTTTCTACCTAATCTTGTGCATCCAATAGGTGTTTTGTGTCATTGGATGAACAAGTAGGTCATTTTCGTCCTCCCTAGGCTTATTCTTGTCCAATTAGGGTTTTAAACCAATCTTGTGCATCCAATAGGTGTTTTGTTTCATTGGATGAACATTTAGGTTTTTTTCGTCCTCCCTAAACTTAATCTTGTCCAATTAGGGTTTCTAACCAATCTTGTGCATCCAATAGGTGTTTTGTGTCATTGCATGAACAATTAGGTCATTTTCATCCTCCCTAGGCTTATTCTTGTCAAATTAGTGCTTCTAACTAATCTTGTGCATCCAATAGCTGTTTTTGTGTCATTGGAAGAATATTTAGGTCATTTTCGTCCTCCCTAGGCTAATTCTTGTCCAATTAGGGTTTCTAACCAATCTTGTGTATCCAATAGGTGTTTTTGTGTCATTGGAAGAATATTTAGGTCATAATCGTCCTCCCTACAATTAATCTTGTCCAATTAGGGTTTTTAACCAATCTTGTGCATCCAATAGGTGTTTTGTGTCATTGGATGAACATTTAGGTCATTTTCGTCCTTCCTAAACTGAATCTTGTCCAATTAAGGTTTCTAACCAATCTTGTGCATCCAATAGGTTTTTTTGTGTCTTTGGATGAACATTTAGGTCATTTTCGTCCTCCCTAGGCTTATGGTTGTCCAATTAGGGTTTCTAACCAATCTTGTGCATCCAATAGGTGTTTTTGTGTCATTGGATGAACAATTAGGTCATTTTCGTCCTCCCTAGGCTAATTTTTGTCCAATTAGGGTTTCTAACCAATCTTGTGCATCCAATAGGTGTTTTTGTGTCATTGGATGAACAATTAGGTCATTTTCGTCCTCCCTACACTTAATCTTGTCCAATTAGGGTTTCTAACCAATCTTGTGCATCCAATAGGTGTTTTTGTGTCGTTGGAAGAACAATTAGGTGATTTTCGTCCTCCCTAAGCTAATTCTTGTCCAATTAGGGTTTCTAACCAATCTTTTGCATCCAATAGGTGTTTTGTGTCATTGGATGAATATTTAGGTCATTTTCGTCCTCCCTACACTTAATCTTGTCCAATTAAGGTTTCTAACCAATCTTGTGCATCCAATAGGTGTTTTTGTGTCATTGGATGAACATTTAGATCTTTTTCGTCCTCCCTAAACTTAATCTTGTCCAATTACGGTTTCTAACCAATCTTGTGTATCCAATAGGTGTTTTTGTGTCATTGGATGAATAATTAGGTCATTTTCGTCCTCCCTAGGCTAATTCCTGTCCAATTAGGGTTTTAAACCAATCTCGTTCATCCAATAGGTGTTTTGTGTCATTGGATGAATAATTAGGTCATTTTCGTCCTCCCTAGGCTAATTCTTGTCCAATTAGGGTTTCTAACCAATCTTGTGCATCCAATAGGTGTTTTGTGTCATTGGATGAACAAGTAGGTCATTTTCGTCCTCCCTAGGCTTATTCTTGTCCAATTAGGATTTTTAACCAATCTTGTGCATCCAATAGGTGTTTTGTGTCATTGGATGAACATTTAGGTCATTTTCGTCCTCCCTAAACTTAATCTTGTCCAATTACGGTTTCTAACCAATCTTGTGTATCCAATAGGTGTTTTTGTGTCATTGGATGAATAATTAGGTCATTTTCGTCCTCCCTAGGCTAATTCTTGTCCAATTAGGGTTTCTAACCAATCTTGTGCATCCAATAGGTGTTTTGTGTCATTGGATGAACAAGTAGGTCATTTTAGTCCTCCCTAGGCTTATTCTTGTCCAATTAGGGTTTTAAACCAATCTTGTGCATCGAATAGGTGTTCTGTGTCATTGGATGAACATTTAGGTCTTTTTCGTCCTCCGTAAACTTAATCTTTTCCAATTAGGGTTTCTAACCAATCTTGTGCATCCAATAGGTGTTTTGTGTCATTGCATGAACAATTAGGTCATTTTCATCCTCCCTAGGCTTATTCTTGTCAAATTAGTGCTTCTAACCAATCTTGTGCATCCAATACCTGTTTTTGTGTCATTGGAAGAATATTTAGGTCATTTTCGTCCTCCCTAGGCTAATTCTTGTCCAATTAGGGTTTCTAACCAATCTTGTGTATCCAATAGGTGTTTTTGTGTCATTGGAAGAATATTTAGGTCATAATCGTCCTCCCTACAATTAATCTTGTCCAATTAGGGTTTTTAACCAATCTTGTGCATCCAATAGGTGTTTTGTGTCATTGGATGAACATTTAGGTCATTTTCGTCCTCGCTAAACTTAATCTTGTCCAATTAGGGTTTCTAACCAATCATGTGCGTCCAATAGGTGTTTTTGTGTCATTGGATGAACATTTAGGTCATTTTCGTCCTCCCTAGGCTTATTCTTGTCAAATTAGGGTTTCTAACCAATCTTGTGCATCCAATAGGTGTTTTTGTGTCATTGGATGAACAATTAGGTCATTTTCGTCCTCCCTACACTTAATCTTGTCCAATTAGGGTTTCTAACCAATCTTGTGCATCCAATAGGTGTTTTTGTGTCGTTGGAAGAACAATTAGGTGATTTTCGTCCTCCCTAAGCTAATTCTTGTCCAATTAGGGTTTCTAACCAATCTTGTGCATCCAATAGGTGTTTTGTGTCATTGGATGAACATTTAGGTCATTTTCGTCCTCGCTAAACTTAATCTTGTCCAATTAGGGTTTCTAACCAATCATGTGCATCCAATAGGTGTTTTTGTGTCATTGGATGAACATTTAGGTCATTTTCGTCCTCCCTAGGCTTATTCTTGTCAAATTAGGGTTTCTAACCAATCTTGTGCATCCAATAGGTGTTTTTGTGTCATTGGATGAACAATTAGGTCATTTTCGTCCTCCCTACACTTAATCTTGTCCAATTAGGGTTTTTAACCAATCTTGTGCATCCAATAGGTGTTTTGTGTCATTGGATGAACAAGTAGGTCATTTTCGTCCTCCCTAGGCTTATTCTTGTCCAATTAGGGTTTTCAACCAATCTTGTGCATCCAATAGGTGTTTTGTGTCATTGGATGAACATTTAGGTCATTTTCGTCCTCGCTAAACTTAATCTTGTCCAATTAGGGTTTCTAACCAATCATGTGCATCCAATAGGTGTTTTTGTGTCATTGGATGAACATTTAGGTCATTTTCGTCCTCCCTAGGCTTATTCTTGTCGAATTAGGGTTTCTAACCAATCTTGTGCATCCAATAGGTGTTTTTGTGTCATTGGATGAACAATTAGGTCATTTTCGTCCTCCCTACACTTAATCTTGTCCAATTAGGGTTTTTAACCAATCTTGTGCATCCAATAGGTGTTTTGTGTCATTGGATGAACATTTAGGTCATTTTCGTCCTTCTTAAACTTAATCTTGTCCAATTAGGGTTTCTAACCAATCTTGTGCATCCAATAGGTGTTTTTGTGTCGATGGAAGAACAATTAGGTGATTTTCGTCCTCCCTAAGCTAATTCTTGTCCAATTAGGGTTTCTAACCAATCTTTTGCATCCAATAGGTGTTTTGTGTCATTGGATGAATATTTATGTCATTTTCGTCCTCCCTACACTTAATCTTGTCCAATTAGGGTTTCTAACCAATCTTGTGCATTCAATAGGTGTTTTTGTGTCATTGGATGAAAATTTCGGTCTTTTTCGTCCTCCCTAAACTTAATCTTGTCCAATTACGGTTTCTAACCAATAGGTGTTTTTGTGTCATTGGATGAACAATTAGGTCATTTTCGTCCTCCCTACACTTAATCTTGTCCAATTAGGGTTTTTAACCAATCTTGTGCATCCAATAGGTGTTTTGTGTCATTGGATGAACATTTAGGTCATTTTCGTCCTTCTTAAACTTAATCTTGTCCAATTAGGGTTTCTAACCAATCTTGTGCATCCAATAGGTGTTTTTGTGTCGTTGGAAGAACAATTAGGTGATTTTCGTCCTCCCTAAGCTAATTCTTGTCCAATTAGGGTTTCTAACCAATCTTTTGCATCCAATAGGTGTTTTGTGTCATTGGATGAATATTTATGTCATTTTCGTCCTCCCTACACTTAATCTTGTCCAATTAGGGTTTCTAACCAATCTTGTGCATCCAATAGGTGTTTTTGTGTCGTTGGAAGAACAATTAGGTGATTTTCGTCCTCCCTAAGCTAATTCTTGTCCAATTAGGGTTTCTAACCAATCTTATGCATCCAATACGTGTTTTGTGTCATTGGATGAACAAGTAGGTCATTTTCGTCCTCCCTAGGCTTATTCTTGTCCAATTAGGGTTTTAAACCAATCTTGTGCATCCAATAGGTGTTTTGTTTCATTGGATTAACATTTAGGTTTTTTTCGTCCTCCCTAAACTTAATCTTGTCCAATTAGGGTTTCTAACCAATCTTGTGCATCCAATAGGTGTTTTGTGTCATTGCATGAACAATTAGGTCATTTTCATCCTCCCTAGGCTTATTCTTGTCCAATTAGTGCTTCTAACCAAGCTTGTGCATCCAATAGCTGTTTTTGTGTCATTGGAAGAATATTTAGGTCATTTTCGTCCTCCCTAGGCTAATTCTTGTCCAATTAGGGTTTCTAACCAATCTTGTGCATCCAATAGGTGTTTTTGTGTCATTGGAAGAATATTTAGGTCATAATCGTCCTCCCTACAATTAATCTTGTCCAATTAGGGTTTTTAACCAATCTTGTGCATCCAATAGGTGTTTTGTGTCATTGGATGAACATTTAGGTCATTTTCGTCCTTCCTAAACTGAATCTTGTCCAATTAAGGTTTCTAACCAATCTTGTGCATCCAATAGGTTTTTTTGTGTTATTGGATGAACATTTAAGTCATTTTCGTCCTCCCTAGGCTTATGCTTGTCCAATTAGGGTTTCTAACCAATCTTGTGCATCCAATAGGTGTTTTTGTGTCATTGGATGAACAATTAGGTCATTTTCGTTCTCCCTAGGCTAATTTTTGTCCAATTAGGGTTTCTAACCAATCTTGTGCATCCAATAGGTGTTTTTGTGTCATTGGATGAACAATCAGGTCATTTTCGTCCTCCCTAGGCTAATTCTTGTCCAATTAGGGTTTCTAACCAATCTTGTGCATCCAATAGGTGTTTTGTGTCATTGGATGAACAAGTAGGTCATTTTCGTCCTCCCTAGGCTTATTCTTGTCCAATTACGGTTTTCAACCAATCTTGTGCATCCAATAGGTGTTTTGTGTCATTGGATGAACATTTAGGTCATTTTCGTCCTCGCTAAACTTAATCTTGTCCAATTAGGGTTTCTAACCAATCATGTGCATCCAATAGGTGTTTTTGTTCATTGGATGAACATTTAGGTCATTTTCGTCCTCCCTAGGCTTATTCTTGTCAAATTAGGGTTTCTAACCAATCTTGTGCATCCAATAGGTGTTTTTGTGTCATTGGATGAACAATTAGGTCATTTTCGTCCTCCCTACACTTAATCTTGTCCAATTAGGGTTTCTAACCAATCTTGTGCATCCAATAGGTGTTTTTGTGTCGTTGGAAGAACAATTAGGTGATTTTCGTCCTCCCTAAGCTAATTCTTGTCCAATTAGGGTTTCTAACCAATCTTGTGCATCCAATAGGTGTTTTGTGTCATTGGATGAACATTTAGGTCATTTTCGTCCTCGCTAAACTTAATCTTGTCCAATTAGGGTTTCTAACCAATCATGTGCATCCAATAGGTGTTTTTGTGTCATTGGATGAACATTTAGGTCATTTTCGTCCTCCCTAGGCTTATTCTTGTCAAATTAGGGTTTCTAACCAATCTTGTGCATCCAATAGGTGTTTTTGTGTCATTGGATGAACAATTAGGTCATTTTCGTCCTCCCTACACTTAATCTTGTCCAATTAGGGTTTTTAACAAATCTTGTGCATCCAATAGGTGTTTTGTGTCATTGGATGAACATTTAGGTCATTTTCGTCCTTCTTAAACTTAATCTTGTCCAATTAGGGTTTCTAACCAATCTTGTTCATCCAATAGGTGTTTTTGTGTCGTTGGAAGAACAATTAGGTGATTTTCGTCCTCCCTAAGCTAATTCTTGTCCAATTAGGGTTTCTAACCAATCTTTTGCATCCAATAGGTGTTTTGTGTCATTGGATGAATATTTATGTCATTTTCGTCCTCCCTACACTTAATCTTGTCCAATTAGGGTTTCTAACCAATCTTGTGCATTCAATAGGTGTTTTTGTGTCATTGGATGAAAATTTAGGTCTTTTTCGTCCTCCCTACACTTAATCTTGTCCAATTAGGGTTTTTAACCAATCTTGTGCATCCAATAGGTGTTTTGTGTCATTGGATGAACATTTAGGTCATTTTCGTCCTTCTTAAACTTAATCTTGTCCAATTAGGGTTTCTAACCAATCTTGTGCATCCAATAGGTGTTTTTGTGTCGTTGGAAGAACAATTAGGTGATTTTCGTCCTCCCTAAGCTAATTCTTGTCCAATTAGGGTTTCTAACCAATCTTTTGCATCCAATAGGTGTTTTGTGTCATTGGATGAATATTTATGTCATTTTCGTCCTCCCTACACTTAATCTTGTCCAATTAGGGTTTCTAACCAATCTTGTGCATTCAATAGGTGTTTTTGTGTCATTAGATTAAAATTTAGGTCTTTTTCGTCCTCCCTAAACTTAATCTTGTCCAATTACGGTTTCTAACCAATCTTGTGTATGCAATAGGTGTTTTTGTGTCATTGGATGAATAATTAGGTCATTTTCGTCCTCCCTAGGCTAATTCTTGTCCAATTAGGGTTTCTAACCAATCTTGTGCATCCAATAGGTGTTTTGTGTCATTGGATGAACAAGTAGGTCATTTTCGTCCTCCCTAGGCTTATTCTTGTCCAATTAGGGTTTTAAACCAATCTTGTGCATCCAATAGGTGTTTTGTTTCATTGGATGAACATTTAGGTTTTTTTCGTCCTCCCTAAACTTAATCTTGTCCAATTAGGGTTTCTAACCAATCTTGTGCATCCAATAGGTGTTTTTGTGTCATTGGAAGAATATTTAGGTCATAATCGTCCTCCCTACAATTAATCTTGTCCAATTAGGGTTTTTAACCAATCTTGTGCATCCAATAGGTGTTTTGTGTCATTGGATGAACATTTAGGTCATTTTTGTCCTTCCTAAACTTAATCTTGTCCAATTAAGGTTTCTAACCAATCTTGTGCATCCAATAGGTGTTTTTGTGTCATTGGATGAACAGTTAGGTCATTTTCGTCCACCCTAGGCTAATTCTTGTCCAATTAGGGTTTTTAACCAATCTTGTGCATCCAATAGGTGTTTTGTGTCATTGGATGAACATTTAGGTCATTTTCGTCCTTCTTAAACTTAATCTTGTCCAATTAGGGTTTCTAACCAATCTTGTGCATCCAATAGGTGTTTTTGTGTCGTTGGAAGAACAATTAGGTGATTTTCTTCCTCCCTAAGCTAATTCTTGTCCAATTAGGGTTTCTAACCAATCTTTTGCATCCAATAGGTGTTTTGTGTCATTGGATGAATATTTATGTCATTTTCGTCCTCCCTACACTTAATCTTGTCCAATTAAGGTTTCTAACCAATCTTGTGCATCCAATAGGTGTTTTTGTGTCGTTGGAAGAACAATTAGGTGATTTTCGTCCTCCCTAAGCTAATTCTTGTCCAATTAGGGTTTCTAACCAATCTTTTGCATCCAATAGGTGTTTTGTTTCATTGGATGAATATTTATGTCATTTTCGTCCTCCCTACACTTAATCTTGTCCAATTAGGGTTTCTAACCAATCTTGTGCATCCAATAGGTGTTTTTGTGTCGTTGGAAGAACAATTAGGTGATTTTCGTCCTCCCTAAGCTAATTCTTGTCCAATTAGGGTTTCTAACCAATCTTGTGCATCCAATAGGTGTTTTGTGTCATTGGATGAACAAGTAGGTCATTTTCGTCCTCCCTAGGCTTATTCTTGTCCAATTAGGGTTTTAAACCAATCTTGTGCATCCAATAGGTGTTTTGTTTCATTGGATGAACATTTAGATTTTTTTCGTCCTCCCTAAACTTAATCTTGTCCAATTAGGGTTTCTAACCAATCTTGTGCATCCAATAGGTGTTTTGTGTCATTGCATGAACAATTAGGTCATTTTCATCCTCCCTAGGCTTATTCTTGTCCAATTAGTGCTTCTAACCAATCTTGTGCATCCAATAGCTGTTTTTCTGTCATTGGAAGAATATTTAGGTCATTTTCGTCCTCCCTAGACTAATTCTTGTCCAATTAGGGTTTCTAACCAATCTTGTGCATCCAATAGGTGTTTTTGTGTCATTGGAAGAATATTTAGGTCATAATCGTCCTCCCTACAATTAATCTTGTCCAATTAGGGTTTTTAACCAATCTTGTGCATCCAATAGGTGTTTTGTGTCATTGGATGAACATTTAGGTCATTTTCGTCCTTCCTAAACTGAATCTTGTCCAATTAAGGTTTCTAACCAATCTTGTGCATCCAATAGGTGTTTTTGTGTCATTGGATGAACATTTAGGTCATTTTCGTCCTCCCTAGGCTTATGCTTGTCCAATTAGGGTTTCTAACCAATCTTGTGCATCCAATAGGTGTTTTTGTGTCATTGGATGAACATTTAGGTCTTTTTCGTCATCCCTAAACTTAATCTTGTCCAATTACGGTTTCTAACCAATCTTGTGTATCCAATAGGTGTTTTTGTGTCATTGGATGAATAATTAGGTCATTTTCGTCCTCCCTAGGCTAATTCTTGTCCAATTAGGGTTGCTAACCAATCTTGTGCATGCAATAGGTGTGTTGTGTCATTGGATGAACAAGTAGGTCATTTTCGTCCTCCCTAGGCTTAATCTTGTCCAATTAGGGTTTTTAACCAATCTTGTGCATCCAATAGGTATTTTTGTGTCATTGGATGAACATTTAGGTCTTTTTCGTCCTCCCTAAACTTAATCTTGTCCAATTACGGTTTCTAACCAATCTTGTGTATCAAATAGGTGTTTTTGTGTCATTGGATGAATAATTAGGTCATTTTCGTCCTCCCTAGGCTAATTCTTGTCCAATTAGGGTTTTTAACCAATCTTGTGCATCCAATAGGTGTTTTTGTGTCATTGGATGAACATTTAGGTCATTTTCGTCCTCCCTAAACTTAATCCTGTCCAATTAGGGTTTTTAACCAATCTCGTTCATCCAATAGGTGTTTTTGTGTCGTTGGAAGAACAATTAGGTGATTTTCGTCCTCCCTAAGCTAATTCTTGTCCAATTAGGGTTTCTAACCAATCTTTTGCATCCAATAGGTGTTTTGTGTCATTGGATGAATATTTAGGTCATTTTCGTCCTCCCTACACTTAATCTTGTCCAATTAAGGTTTCTAACCAATCTTGTGCATCCAATAGGTGTTTTTGTGTCATTGGATGAACATTTAGATCTTTTTCGTCCTCCCTAAACTTAATCTTGTCCAATTACGGTTTCTAACCAATCTTGTGTATCCAATAGGTGTTTTTGTGTCATTGGATGAATAATTAGGTCATTTTCGTCCTCCCTAGGCTAATTCCTGTCCAATTAGGGTTTTAAACCAATCTCGTTCATCCAATAGGTGTTTTGTGTCATTGGATGAATAATTAGGTCATTTTCGTCCTCCCTAGGCTAATTCTTGTCCAATTAGGGTTTCTAACCAATCTTGTGCATCCAATAGGTGTTTTGTGTCATTGGATGAACAAGTAGGTCATTTTCGTCCTCCCTAGGCTTATTCTTGTCCAATTAGGTTTTTTAACCAATCTTTTGCATCCAATAGGTGTTTTGTGTCATTGGATGAACATTTAGGTCATTTTCGTCCTCCCTAGGCTTATGCTTGTCCAATTAGGGTTTCTAACCAATCTTGTGCATCCAATAGGTGTTTTGTGTCATTGGATGAACATTTAGGTCCTTTTCGTCCTCGCTAAACTTAATGTTGTCCAATTAGGGTTTCTAACCAATCATGTGCATCCAATAGGTGTTATTGTGTCATTGGATGAACATTTAGGTCATTTTCGTCCTCCCTAGGCTTATTCTTGTCAAATTAGGGTTTCTAACCAATCTTGTTCATCCAATAGGTGTTTTTGTGTCATTGGATGAACAATTAGGTCATTTTCGTCCTCCCTACACTTAATCTTGTCCAATTAGGGTTTTTAACCAATCTTGTGCATCCAATAGGTGTTTTGTGTCGTTGGATGAACATTTAGGTCATTTTCGTCCTTCTTAAACTTAATCTTGTCCAATTAGGGTTTCTAACCAATCTTGTGCATCCAATAGGTGTTTTTGTGTCGTTGGAAGAACAATTAGGTGATTTTCGTCCTCCCTAAGCTAATTCTTGTCCAATTAGGGTTTCTAACCAATCTTTTGCATCCAATAGGTGTTTTGTGTCATTGGATGAATATTTATGTCATTTTCGTCCTCCCTACACTTAATCTTGTCCAATTAGGGTTTCTAACCAATCTTGTGCATTCAATAGGTGTTTTTGTGTCATTGGATGAAAATTTAGGTCTTTTTCATCCTCCCTAAACTTAATCTTGTCCAATTACGGTTTCTAACGAATCTTGTGTATCCAATAGGTGTTTTTGTGTCATTGGATGAATAATTAGGTCATTTTCGTCCTCCCTAGGCTAATTCTTGTCCAATTAGGGTTTCTAACCAATCTTGTGCATCCAATAGGTGTTTTGTGTCATTGGATGAACAAGTAGGTCATTTTCGTCCTCCCTAGGCTTATTCTTGTCCAATTAGGGTTTTAAACCAATCTTGTGCATCCAATAGGTGTTTTGTTTCATTGGATGAACATTTAGGTTTTTTTCGTCCTCCCTAAACTTAATCTTGTCCAATTAGGGTTTCTAACCAATCTTGTGCATCCAATAGGTGTTTTGTGTCATTGGATGAACAATTAGGTCATTTTCGTCCTCCCTACACTTAATCTTGTCCAATTAGGGTTTCTAACCAATCTTGTGCATCCAATAGGGGTTTTTGTGTCGTTGGAAGAACAATTAGGTGATTTTCGTCCTTCCTAAACTTAATCTTGTCCTATTAGGGTTTCTAACCAATGTTGTGCATCCAATAGGTGTTTTGTGTCATTGGATGAATATTTATGTCATTTTCGTCCTCCCTACACTTAATCTTGTCCAATTAGGGTTTCTAACCAATCTTGTGCATTCAATAGGTGTTTTTGTGTCATTGGATGAAAATTTAGGTCTTTTTCGTCCTCCCTAAACTTAATCTTGTCCAATTACGGTTTCTAACCAATCTTGTGTATCCAATAGGTGTTTTTGTGTCATTGGATGAATAATTAGGTCATTTTCGTCCTCCCAAGGCTAATTCTTGTCCAATTAGGGTTTCTAACAAATCTTGTGCATCCAATAGGTGTTTTGTGTCATTGGATGAACAAGTAGGTCATTTTCGTCCTCCCTAGGCTTATTCTTGTCCAATTAGGGTTTTAAACTAATCTTGTGCATCCAATACGTGTTTTGTTTCATTGGATGAACATTTAGGTTTTTTTCGTCCTCCCTAAACTTAATCTTGTCCAATTAGGGTTTCTAACCAATCTTGTGCATCCAATAGGTGTTTTGTGTCATTGCATGAACAATTAGGTCATTTTCATCCTCCCTAGGCTTATTCTTGTCCAATTAGTGCTTCTAACCAATCTTGTGCATCCAATAGCTGTTTTTGTGTCATTGGAAGAATATTTAAGTCGTTTTCGTCCTCCCTAGGCTAATTCTTGTCCAATTAGGGTTTCTAACCAATCTTGTGCATCCAATAGGTGTTTTTGTGTCGTTGGAAGAATAATTAGGTGATTTTCGTCCTCCCTAAGCTAATTCTTGTCCAATTAGGGTTTCTAACCAATCTTTTGCATCCAATAGGTGTTTTGTGTCATTGGATGAATATTTATGTCATTTTCGTCCTCCCTACACTTAATCTTGTCCAATTAGGGTTTCTAACCAATCTTGTGCATTCAATAGGTGTTTTTGTGTCATTGGATGAACAATTAGGTCATTTTCGTCCTCCCTACACTTAATCTTGTCCAATTAGGGTTTTTAACCAATCTTGTGCATCCAATAGGTGTTTTGTGTCATTGGATGAACATTTAGGTCATTTTCGTCCTTCTTAAACTTAATCTTGTCCAATTAGGGTTTCTAACCAATCTTGTGCATCCAATAGGTGTTTTTGTGTCGTTGGAAGAACAATTAGGTGATTTTCGTCCTCCCTAAGCTAATTCTTGTCCAATTAGGGTTTCTAACCAATCTTTTGCATCCAATAGGTGTTTTGTGTCATTGGATGAATATTTATGTCATTTTCGTCCTCCCTACACTTAATCTTGTCCAATTAGGGTTTCTAACCAATCTTGTGCATTCAATAGGTGTTTTTGTGTCATTAGATTAAAATTTAGGTCTTTTTCGTCCTCCCTAAACTTAATCTTGTCCAATTACGGTTTCTAACCAATCTTGTGTATGCAATAGGTGTTTTTGTGTCATTGGATGAATAATTAGGTCATTTTCGTCCTCCCTAGGCTAATTCTTGTCCAATTAGGGTTTCTAACCAATCTTGTGCATCCAATAGGTGTTTTGTGTCATTGGATGAACAAGTAGGTCATTTTCGTCCTCCCTAGGCTTATTCTTGTCCAATTAGGGTTTTAAACCAATCTTGTGCATCCAATAGGTGTTTTGTTTCATTGGATGAACATTTAGGTTTTTTTCGTCCTCCCTAAACTTAATCTTGTCCAATTAGGGTTTCTAACCAATCTTGTGCATCCAATAGGTGTTTTGTGTCATTGCATGAACAATTAGGTCATTTTCATCCTCCCTAGGCTTATTCTTGTCCAATTAGTGCTTCTAACCAATCTTGTGCATCCAATAGCTGTTTTTGTGTCATTGGAAGAATATTTAGGTCATAATCGTCCTCCCTACAATTAATCTTGTCCAATTAGGGTTTTTAACCAATCTTGTGCATCCAATAGGTGTTTTGTGTCATTGGATGAACATTTAGGTCATTTTCGTCCTTCCTAAACTGAATCTTGTCCAATTAAGGTTTCTAACCATTCTTGTGCATCCAATAGGTTTTTTTGTGTTATTGGATGAACATTTAGGTCATTTTCGTCCTCCCTAGGCTTATGCTTGTCCAATTAGGGTTTCTAACCAATCTTGTGCATCCAATAGGTGTTTTTGTGTCATTGGATGAACAATTAGGTCATTTTCGTCCTCCCTAGGCTAATTTTTGTCCAATTAGGGTTTCTAACCAATCTTGTGCATCCAATAGGTGTTTTTGTGTCATTGGATGAACATTCAGGTCATTTTCGTCCTCCCTAGGCTAATTCTTGTCCAATTAGGGTTTCTAACCAATCTTGTGCATCCAATAGGTGTTTTGTGTCATTGGATGAACAAGTAGGTCATTTTCGTCCTCCCTAGGCTTATTCTTGTCTAATTAGGGTTTTAAACCAATCTTGTGCATCCAATAGGTGTTTTGTTTCATTGGATGAACATTTAGGTTTTTTTCGTCCTCCCTAAACTTAATCTTGTCCAATTAGGGTTTCTAACCAATCTTGTGCATCCAATAGGTGTTTTGTGTCATTGCATGAACAATTAGGTCATTTTCATCCTCCCTAGGCTTATCCTTGTCCAATTAGTGCTTCTAACCAATCTTGTGCATCCAATAGCTGTTTTTGTGTCATTGGAAGAATATTTAGGTCATTTTCGTCCTCCCTAGGCTAATTCTTGTCCAATTAGGGTTTCTAACCAATCTTGTGCATCCACTAG
>JBBPBS010000960.1:681823-699359 GCA_037974835.1 Cicer judaicum | reverse complement strand
TTAGGTCATTTTCATCCTCCCTAGGCTTATCCTTGTCCAATTAGTGCTTCTAACCAATCTTGTGCATCCAATAGCTGTTTTTGTGTCATTGGAAGAATATTTAGGTCATTTTCGTCCTCCCTAGGCTAATTCTTGTCCAATTAGGGTTTCTAACCAATCTTGTGCATCCACTAGTTGTTTTTGTGTCATTGGATGAACAATTAGGTCATTTTCGTCCTCCCTAGGCTAATTTTTGTCCAATTAGGGTTTCTAACCAATCTTGTGCATCCAATAGGTGTTTTTGTGTCATTGGATGAACAATTAGGTCATTTTCGTCCTCCCTAGGCTAATTTTTGTCCAATTAGGGTTTCTAACCAATCTTGTGCATCCAATAGGTGTTTTTGTGTCATTGGATGAACAATCAGGTCATTTTCGTCCTCCCTAGGCTAATTCTTGTCCAATTAGGGTTTCTAACCAATCTTGTGCATCCAATAGGTGTTTTGTGTCATTTGATGAACAAGTAGGTCATTTTCGTCCTCCCTAGGCTTATTCTTGTCCAATTAGGGTTTTTAACCAATCTTGTGCATCCAATAGGTGTTTTGTGTCATTGGATGAACATTTAGGTCTTTTTCGTCCTCCCTAAACTTAATCTTGTCCAATTAGGGTTTCTAACCAATCTTGTGCATCCAATAGGTGTTTTGTGTCATTGCATGAACAATTAGGTCATTTTCATCCTCCCTAGGCTTATTCTTGTCAAATTAGTGCTTCTAACCAATCTTGTGCATCCAATAGCTGTTTTTGTGTCATTGGAAGAATATTTAGGTCATTTTCGTCCTCCCTAGGCTAATTCTTGTCCAATTAGGGTTTCTAACCAATCTTGTGTATCCAATAGGTGTTTTTGTGTCATTGGAAGAATATTTAGGTCATAATCGTCCTCCCTACAATTAATCTTGTCCAATTAGGGTTTTAAACCAATCTTGTGCATCCAATAGGTGTTTTGTTTCATTGGATGAACATTTAGGTTTTTTTCGTCCTCCCTAAACTTAATCTTGTCCAATTAGGGTTTCTAACCAATCTTGTGCATCCAATAGGTGTTTTGTGTCATTGCATGAACAATTAGGTCATTTTCATCCTCCCTAGGCTTATTCTTGTCAAATTAGTGCTTCTAACCAATCTTGTGCATCCAATAGCTGTTTTTGTGTCATTGGATGAATAATTAGGTCATTTTCGTCCTCCCTAGGCTAATTCTTGTCCAATTAGGGTTTCTACCCAATCTTGTGCATCCAATAGGTGTTTTGTGTCATTGGATGAACAAGTAGGTCATTTTCGTCCTCCCTAGGCTTATTCTTGTCCAATTAGGGTTTTAAACCAATCTTGTGCATCCAATAGGTGTTTTGTTTCATTGGATGAACATTTAGGTTTTTTTCGTCCTCCCTACACTTAATCTTGTCCAATTAGGGTTTCTAACCAATCTTGTGCATTCAATAGGTGTTTTTGTGTCATTGGATGAAAATTTAGGTCTTTTTCGTCCTCCCTAAACTTAATCTTGTCCAATTACGGTTTCTAACCAATCTTGTGTATCCAATAGGTGTTTTTGTGTCATTGGATGAATAATTAGGTCATTTTCGTCCTCCCTAGGCTAATTCTTGTCCAATTAGGGTTTCTACCCAATCTTGTGCATCCAATAGGGGTTTTTGTGTCGTTGGAAGAACAATTAGGTGATTTTCGTCCTTCCTAAACTTAATCTTGTCCTATTAGGGTTTCTAACCAATCTTTTGCATCCAATAGGTGTTTTGTGTCATTGGATGAATATTTATGTCATTTTCGTCCTCCCTACACTTAATCTTGTCCAATTAGGGTTTCTAACCAATCTTGTGCATTCAATAGGTGTTTTTGTGTCATTGGATGAAAATTTAGGTCTTTTTCGTCCTCCCTAAACTTAATCTTGTCCAATTAGGGTTTCTAACCAATCTTGTGCATCCAATAGGTGTTTTGTGTCATTGGATGAACAATTAGGTCATTTTCGTCCTCCCTACACTTAATCTTGTCCAATTAGGGTTTCTAACCAATCTTGTGCATCCAATAGGGGTTTTTGTGTCGTTGGAAGAACAATTAGGTGATTTTCGTCCTTCCTAAACTTAATCTTGTCCTATTAGGGTTTCTAACCAATCTTTTGCATCCAATAGGTGTTTTGTGTCATTGGATGAATATTTATGTCATTTTCGTCCTCCCTACACTTAATCTTGTCCAATTAGGGTTTCTAACCAATCTTGTGCATTCAATAGGTGTTTTTGTGTCATTGGATGAAAATTTAGGTCTTTTTCGTCCTCCCTAAACTTAATCTTGTCCAATTACGGTTTCTAACCAATCTTGTGTATCCAATAGGTGTTTTTGTGTCATTGGATGAATAATTAGGTCATTTTCGTCCTCCCTAGGCTAACTCTTGTCCAATTAGGGTTTCTACCCAATCTTGTGCATCCAATAGGTGTTTTGTGTCATTGGATGAACAAGTAGGTCATTTTCGTCCTCCCTAGGCTTATTCTTGTCCAATTAGGGTTTTAAACCAATCTTGTGCATCCAATAGGTGTTTTGTTTCATTGGATGAACATTTAGGTTTTTTTCGTCCTCCCTAAACTTAATCTTGTCCAATTAGGGTTTCTAACCAATCTTGTGCATCCAATAGGTGTTTTGTGTCATTGCATGAACAATTAGGTCATTTTCATCCTCCCTAGGCTTATTCTTGTCAAATTAGTGCTTCTAACCAATCTTGTGCATCCAATTGCTGTTTTTGTGTCATTGGAAGAATATTTAGGTCATTTTCGTCCTCCCTAGGCTAATTCTTGTCCAATTAGGGTTTCTAACCAATCTTGTGTATCCAATAGGTGTTTTTGTGTCATTGGAAGAATATTTAGGTCATAATCGTCCTCCCTACAATTAATCTTGTCCAATTAGGGTTTTTAACCGATCTTGTGCATCCAATAGGTGTTTTGTGTCATTGGATGAACATTTAGGTCATTTTCGTCCTTCCTAAACTGAATCTTGTCCAATTAAGGTTTCTAACCAATCTTCTGCATCCAATAGGTTTTTTTGTGTCATTGGATGAACATTTAGGTCATTTTCGTCCTCCCTAGGCTTATGCTTCTCCAATTAGGGTTTCTAACCAATCTTGTGCATCCAATAGGTGTTTTTGTGTCATTGGATGAACAATTAGGTCATTTTCGTCCTCCCTAGGCTAATTTTTGTCCAATTAGGGTTTCTAACCAATCTTGTGCATCCAATAGGTGTTTTTGTGTCATTGGATGAACAATCAGGTCATTTTCGTCCTCCCTAGGCTAATTCTTGTCCAATTAGGGTTTTTAACCAATCTTGTGCATCCAATAGGTGTTTTGTGTCATTGGATGAACATTTAGGTCATTTTCGTCCTTCCTAAACTGAATCTTGTCCAATTAAGGTTTCTAACCAATCTTGTGCATCCAATAGGTTTTTTTGTGTCATTGGATGAACATTTAGGTCATTTTCGTCCTCCCTAGGCTTATGCTTGTCCAATTAGGGTTTCTAACCAATCTTGTGCATCCAATTGGTGTTTTTGTGTCATTGGATGAACAATTAGGTCATTTTCGTCCTCCCTAGGCTAATTTTTGTCCAATTAGGGTTTCTAACCAATCTTGTGCATCCAATAGGTGTTTTTGTGTCATTGGATGAACAATCAGGTCATTTTCGTCCTCCCTAGGCTAATTCTTGTCCAATTAGGGTTTCTAACCAATCTTGTGCATCCAATAGGTGTTTTGTGTCATTGGATAAACAAGTAGGTCATTTTCGTCCTCCCTAGGCTTATTCTTGTCCAATTAGGGTTTTCAACCAATCTTGTGCATCCAATAGGTGTTTTGTGTCATTGGATGAACATTTAGGTCATTTTCGTCCTCGCTAAACTTAATCTTATCCAATTAGGGTTTCTAACCAATCATGTGCATCCAATAGGTGTTTTTGTGTCATTGGATGAACATTTAGGTCATTTTCGTCCTCCCTAGGCTTATTCTTGTCCAATTAGGGTTTCTAACTAATCTTGTGCATCCAATAGGTGTTTTTGTGTCATTGGATGAACAATTAGGTCATTTTCGTCCTCCCTAGGCTTAATCTTGTCCAATTAGGGTTTTTAACCAATCTTGTGCATCCAATAGGTGTTTTTGTGTCATTGGATGAACATTTAGGTCATTTTCGTCCTTCTTAAACTTAATCTTGTCCAATTAGGGTTTCTAACCAATCATGTGAATCCAATAGGTTTTTTTGTGTCATTGGATGAACATTTAGGTCATTTTCGTCCTCCCTAGGCTTATGCTTGTCCAATTAGGGTTTCTAACCAATCTTGTGCATCCATTAGGTGTTTTTGTGTCATTGGTTGAACATTTAGGTCATTTTCGTCCTCCCTAGGCTTATGCTTGTCCAATTAGGGTTTCTAACCAATCTGGTGCATCCAATAGGTGTTTTTGTGTCATTGGATGAACAATTAGGTCATTTTCATCCACCCTAGGGTAATTCTTGTCCAATTAGGGTTTTTAACCAATCTTGTGCATCCAATAGGTGTTTTGTGTCATTGGATGAACAATTAGGTCATTTTCGTCCTCCCTAGGCTTATTCTTGTCAAATTAGGGTTTCTAACCAATCTTGTGCATCCAATAGGTGTTTTTGTGTCATTGGAAGAATATTTAGGTCATAATCGTCCTCCCTACAATTAATCTTGTCCAATTAGGGTTTTTAACCAATCTTGTGCATCCAATAGGTGTTTTGTGTCATTGGATGAACATTTAGGTCATTTTCGTCCATCTTAAACTTAATCTTGTCCAATTAGGGTTTCTAACCAATCTTGTGCATCCAATAGGTGTTTTTGTGTCATTGGATGAACAATTAGGTCATTTTCGTCCACCCTAGGCTAATTCTTGTCCAATTAGGGTTTTTAACCAATCTTGTGCATCCAATAGGTGTTTTGTGTCATTGGATGAACATTTAGGTCATTTTCGTCCTTCTTAAACTTAATCTTGTCCAATTAGGGTTTCTAACCAATCTTGTGCATCCAATAGGTGTTTTTGTGTCGTTGGATGAACAATTAGGTGATTTTCGTCCTCCCTAAGCTAATTCTTGTCCAATTAGGGTTTCTAACCAATCTTTTGCATCCAATAGGTGTTTTGTGTCATTGGATGAATATTTATGTCATTTTCGTCCTCCCTACACTTAATCTTGTCCAATTAGGGTTTCTAACCAATCTTGTGCATCCAATAGGTGTTTTTGTGTCGTTGGAAGAACAATTAGGTGATTTTCGTCCTCCCTAAGCTAATTCTTGTCCAATTAGGGTTTCTAACCAATCTTTTACATCCAATAGGTGTTTTGTGTCATTGGATGAACATTTAGGTCATTTTCGTCCTCGCTAAACTTAATCTTGTCCAATTAGGGTTTCTAACCAATCATGTGCATCCAATAGGTGTTTTTGTGTCATTGGATGAACATTTAGGTCATTTTCGTCCTCCCTAGGCTTATTCTTGTCAAATTAGGGTTTCTAACCAATCTTGTGCATCCAATAGGTGTTTTTGTGTCATTGGATGAACAATTAGGTCATTTTCGTCCTCCCTACACTTAATCTTGTCCAAATAGGGTTTCTAACCAATCTTGTGCATCCAATAGGTGTTTTTGTGTCGTTGGAAGAACAATTAGGTGATTTTCGTCCTCCCTAAGCTAATTCTTGTCCAATTAGGGTTTCTAACCAATCTTGTGCATCCAATAGGTGTTTTGTGTCATTGGATGAACAAGTAGGTCATTTTCGTCCTCCCTAGGCTTATTCTTGTCCAATTAGGGTTTTCAACCAATCTTGTGCATCCAATAGGTGTTTTGTGTCATTGGATGAACATTTAGGTCATTTTCGTCCTCCCTAGGCTTATGCTTGTCCAATTAGGGTTTCTAACCAATCTTGTGCATCCAATAGGTGTTTTTGTGTCATTGGATGAACAATTAGGTCATTTTTTTCCACCCTAGGCTAATTCTTGTCCAATTAGGGTTTCTAACCAATCTTGTGCATCCAATAGGTGTTTTGTGTCATTGGATGAACAAGTAGGTCATTTTCGTCCTCCCTAGGCTTATTCTTGTCCAATTAGGGTTTTTAACCAATCTTGTGCATCCAATAGGTGTTTTGTGTCATTGGATGAACATTTAGGTCATTTTCGTCCTCGCTAAACTTAATCTTTTCCAATTAGGGTTTCTAACGAATCTTGTGCATCCAATAGGTGTTTTTGTGTCATTGGATGAATAATTAGGTCATTTTCGTCCTCCCTAGGCTAATTCTTGTCCAATTAGGGTTTCTAACCAATCTTGTGCATGCAATAGGTGTTTTGTGTCATTGGATGAACAAGTAGGTCATTTTCGTCCTCCCTAGGCTTATTCTTGTCCAATTAGGGTTTTTAACCAATCTTGTGCATCCAATAGGTGTTTTGTGTTATTGGATGAACATTTAGGTCATTTTCGTCCTCGCTAAACTTAATCTTTTCCAATTAGGGTTTCTAACCAATCTTGTGCATCCAATAGGTGTTTTTGTGTCATTGGAAGAATATTTAGGTCATAATCGTCCTCCCTACACTTAATCTTGTCCAATTAGGGTTTTTAACCAATTTTGTGCATCCAATAGGTGTTTTGTGTCATTGGATGAACATTTAGGTCATTTTCGTCCTTCCTAAACTTAATCTTGTCCAATTAGGGTTTCTAACCAATCTTGTGCATCCAATAGGTGTTTTTGTGTCATTGGATGAACAATTAGGTCATTTTCGTCCTCCCTAGAATAATTCTTGTCCAATTAGGGTTTTTAACCAATCTTGTACATCCAATAGGTGTTTTGTGTCATTGGATGAACTTTTAGGTCATTTTCGTCCTCGCTAAACTTAATCTTGTCCAATTAGGGTTTCTAACCAATCATGTGCATCCAATAGGTTTTTTTGTGTCATTGGATGAACGTTTAGGTCATTTTCGTCTTCCCTAGGCTTATGCTTGTCCAATTAGGGTTTCTAACCAATCTTGTGCATCCATTAGGTGTTTTTGTGTCATTGGATGAACAATTAGGTCATTTTCGTCCTCCATAGGCTAATTCTAGTCCAATTAGGGTTTTTGACCAATCTTGTGCATCCAATAGGTGTTTTGTGTCATTGGATGAACAATTAGGTCATTTTCGTCCTCCCTAGGCTTATTCTTGTCAAATTAGGGTTTCTAACCAATCTTGTGCATCCAATAGGTGTTTTTGTGTCATTGGAAGAATATTTAGGTCATAATCGTCCTCCCTACAATTAATCTTGTCCAATTAGGGTTTTTAACCAATCTTGTGCATCCAATAGGTGTTTTGTGTCATTGGATGAACATTTAGGTCATTTTCGTCCTTCTTAAACTTAATCTTGTCCAATTAGGGTTTCTAACCAATCTTGTGCATCCAATAGGTGTTTTTGTGTCGTTGGAAGAACAATTAGGTGATTTTCGTCCTCCCTAAGCTAATTCTTGTCCAATTAGGGTTTCTAACCAATCTTTTGCATCCAATAGGTGTTTTGTGTCATTGGATGAATATTTATGTCATTTTCGTCCTCCCTACACTTAATCTTGTCCAATTAGGGTTTCTAACCAATCTTGTGCATTCAATAGGTGTTTTTGTGTCATTAGATTAAAATTTAGGTCTTTTTCGTCCTCCCTAAACTTAATCTTGTCCAATTACGGTTTCTAACCAATCTTGTGTATGCAATAGGTGTTTTTGTGTCATTGGATGAATAATTAGGTCATTTTCGTCCTCCCTAGGCTAATTCTTGTCCAATTAGGGTTTCTAACCAATCTTGTGCATCCAATAGGTGTTTTGTGTCATTGGATGAACAAGTAGGTCATTTTCGTCCTCCCTAGGCTTATTCTTGTCCAATTAGGGTTTTAAACCAATCTTGTGCATCCAATAGGTGTTTTGTTTCATTGGATGAACATTTAGGTTTTTTTCGTCCTCCCTAAACTTAATCTTGTCCAATTAGGGTTTCTAACCAATCTTATGCATCCAATAGGTGTTTTGTGTCATTGCATGAACAATTAGGTCATTTTCATCCTCCCTAGGCTTATTCTTGTCCAATTAGGGTTTTTAACCAATCTTGTGCATCCAATAGGTGTTTTGTGTCATTGGATGAACATTTAGGTCATTTTCGTCCTTCTTAAACTTAATCTTGTCCAATTAGGGTTTCTAACAAATCTTGTGCATCCAATAGGTGTTTTGTGTCATTGGATGAACAAGTAGGTCATTTTCGTCCTCCCTAGGCTTATTCTTGTCCAATTAGGGTTTTTAACCAATCTTGTGCATCCAATAGGTGTTTTGTGTCATTGGATGAACATTTAGGTCATTTTCGTCCTTCTTAAACTTAATCTTGTCCAATTACGGTTTCTAACCAATCTTGTGCATCCAATAGGTGTTTTTGTGTCGTTGGAAGAACAATTAGGTGATTTTCGTCCTCCCTAAGCTAATTCTTGTCCAATTAGGGTTTCTAACCAATCTTTTGCATCCAATAGGTGTTTTGTGTCATTGGATGAATATTTATGTCATTTTCGTCCTCCCTACACTTAATCTTGTCCAATTTGGGTTTCTAACCAATCTTGTGCATTCAATAGGTGTTTTTGTGTCATTGGATGAAAATTTAGGTCTTTTTCGTCCTCCCTAAACTTAATCTTGTCCAATTACGGTTTCTAACCAATCTTGTGTATCCAATAGGTGTTTTTGTGTCATTGGATGAATAATTAGGTCATTTTCGTCCTCCCAAGGCTAATTCTTGTCCAATTAGGGTTTCTAACAAATCTTGTGCATCCAATAGGTGTTTTGTGTCATTGGATGAACAAGTAGGTCATTTTCGTCCTCCCTAGGCTTATTCTTGTCCAATTAGGGTTTTCAACTAATCTTGTGCATCCAATACGTGTTTTGTTTCATTGGATGAACATTTAGGTTTTTTTCGTCCTCCCTAAACTTAATCTTGTCCAATTAGGGTTTCTAACCAATCTTGTGCATCCAATAGGTGTTTTGTGTCATTGCATGAACAATTAGGTCATTTTCATCCTCCCTAGGCTTATTCTTGTCCAATTAGTGCTTCTAACCAATCTTGTGCATCCAATAGCTGTTTTTGTGTCATTGGAAGAATATTTAAGTCGTTTTCGTCCTCCCTAGGCTAATTCTTGTCCAATTAGGGTTTCTAACCAATCTTGTGCATCCAATAGGTGTTTTTGTGTCGTTGGAAGAATAATTAGGTGATTTTCGTCCTCCCTAAGCTAATTCTTGTCCAATTAGGGTTTCTAACCAATCTTTTGCATCCAATAGGTGTTTTGTGTTATTGGATGAATATTTATGTCATTTTCGTCCTCCCTACACTTAATCTTGTCCAATTTGGGTTTCTAACCAATCTTGTGCATTCAATAGGTGTTTTTGTGTCATTGGATGAAAATTTAGGTCTTTTTCGTCCTCCCTAAACTTAATCTTGTCCAATTACGGTTTCTAACCAATCTTGTGTATCCAATAGGTGTTTTTGTGTCATTGGATGAATAATTAGGTCATTTTCGTCCTCCCAAGGCTAATTCTTGTCCAATTAGGGTTTCTAACCAATCTTGTGCATCCAATAGGTGTTTTGTGTCATTGGATGAACAAGTAGGTCATTTTCGTCCTCCCTAGGCTTATTCTTGTCCAATTAGGGTTTTAAACCAATCTTGTGCATCCAATAGGTGTTTTGTTTCATTGGATGAACATTTAGGTTTTTTTCGTCCTCCCTAAACTTAATCTTGTCCAATTAGGTTTTTTTCTAACCAATCTTGTGCATCCAATAGGTGTTTTTGTGTCATTGGATGAACAATTAGGTCATTTTCGTCCTCCCTAGGCTAATTTTTGTCCAATTAGGGTTTCTAACCAATCTTGTGCATCCAATAGGTGTTTTTGTGTCATTGGATGAACAATCAGGTCATTTTCGTCCTCCCTAGGCTAATTCTTGTCCAATTAGGGTTTCTAACCAATCTTGTGCATCCAATAGGTGTTTTGTGTCATTGGATGAACAAGTAGGTCATTTTCGTCCTCCCTAGGCTTATTCTTGTCCAATTAAGGTTTTCAACCAATCTTGTGCATCCAATAGGTGTTTTGTGTCATTGGATGAACATTTAGGTCATTTTCGTCCTCGCTAAACTTAATCTTGTCCAATTAGGGTTTCTAACCAATCATGTGCATCCAATAGGTGTTTTTGTGTCATTGGATGAACATTTAGGTCATTTTCGTCCTCCCTAGGCTTATTCTTGTCAAATTAGGGTTTCTAACCAATCTTGTGCATCCAATAGGTGTTTTTCTGTCATTGTATGAACAATTAGGTCATTTTCGTCCTCCCTACACTTAATCTTGTCCAATTAGGGTTTCTAACCAATCTTGTGCATCCAATAGGTGTTTTTGTGTCGTTGGAAGAACAATTAGGTGATTTTCGTCCTCCCTAAGCTAATTCTTGTCCAATTAGGGTTTCTAACCAATCTTGTGCATCCAATAGGTGTTTTTGTGTCATTGGATGAACATTTAGGTCATTTTCGTCCTCCCTAGGCTTATGCTTGTCCAATTAGGGTTTCTAACCAATCTTGTGCATCCATTAGGTGTTTTTGTGTCATTGGATGAACAATTAGGTCATTTTCGTCCTCCCTAGGCTAATTCTTGTCCAATTAGGGTTTTTGACCAATCTTGTGCATCCAATAGGTGTTTTGTGTCATTGGATGAACAATTAGGTCATTTTCATCCTCCCTAGGCTTAGTCTTGTCAAATTAGGGTTTCTAACCAATCTTGTGCATCCAATAGGTGTTTTTGTGTCATTGGAAGAATATTTAGGTCATAATCGTCCTCCCTACAATTAATCTTGTCCAATTAGGGTTTTTAACCAATCTTGTGCATCCAATAGGTGTTTTGTGTCATTGGATGAACATTTAGGTCATTTTCGTCCTTCTTAAACTTAATCTTGTCCAATTAGGGTTTCTAACCAATCTTGTGCATCCAATAGGTGTTTTTGTGTCGTTGGAAGAACAATTAGGTGATTTTCGTCCTCCCTAAGCTAATTCTTGTCCAATTAGGGTTTCTAACCAATCTTTTGCATCCAATAGGTGTTTTGTGTCATTGGATGAATATTTATGTCATTTTCGTCCTCCCTACACTTAATCTTGTCCAATTAGGGTTTCTAACCAATCTTGTGCATTCAATAGGTGTTTTTGTGTCATTAGATTAAAATTTAGGTCTTTTTCGTCCTCCCTAAACTTAATCTTGTCCAATTACGGTTTCTAACCAATCTTGTGTATGCAATAGGTGTTTTTGTGTCATTGGATGAATAATTAGGTCATTTTCGTCCTCCCTAGGCTAATTCTTGTCCAATTAGGGTTTCTAACCAATCTTGTGCATCCAATAGGTGTTTTGTGTCATTGGATGAACAAGTAGGTCATTTTCGTCCTCCCTAGGCTTATTCTTGTCCAATTAGGGTTTTAAACCAATCTTGTGCATCCAATAGGTGTTTTGTTTCATTGGATGAACATTTAGGTTTTTTTCGTCCTCCCTAAACTTAATCTTGTCCAATTAGGGTTTCTAACCAATCTTGTGCATCCAATAGGTGTTTTTGTGTCATTGCATGAACAATTAGGTCATTTTCATCCTCCCTAGGCTTATTCTTGTCCAATTAGTGCTTCTAACCAATCTTGTGCATCCAATAGCTGTTTTTGTGTCATTGGAAGAATATTTAGGTCATTTTCGTCCTCCCTAGGCTAATTCTTGTCCAATTAGGGTTTCTAACCAATCTTGTGCATCCAATAGGTGTTTTTGTGTCATTGGAAGAATATTTAGGTCATAATCGTCCTCCCTACAATTAATCTTGTCCAATTAGGGTTTTTAACCAATCTTGTGCATCCAATAGGTGTTTTGTGTCATTGGATGAACATTTAGGTCATTTTCGTCCTTCTTAAACTTAATCTTGTCCAATTAGGGTTTTTAACCAATCTTGTGCATCCAATAGGTGTTTTTGTGTATTTGGAAGAACAATTAGGTGATTTTCTTCCTCCCTAAGCTAATTCTTGTCCAATTAGGGTTTCTAACCAATCTTTTGCATCCAATAGATGTTTTGTGTCATTGGATGAATATTTAGGTCATTTTCGTCCTCCCTACACTTAATCTTGTCCAATTAGGGTTTCTAACCAATCTTGTGCATTCAATAGGTGTTTTTGTGTCATTGGATGAACAATTAGGTCATTTTCGTCCTCCCTAGGCTAATTCTTGTCCAATTAGGGTTTCTAACCAATCTTGTGCATCCAATAGGTGTTTTGTGTCATTGGATGAACATTTAGATGATTTTTGTCTTCCCTAGGCTTATGCTTGTCCAATTAGGGTTTCTAACCAATCTTGTGCATCCAATAGGAGTTTTTATGTCATTGGATGAACAATTAGGTCATTTTCGTCCTCCCTAGGCTAATTCTTGTCCAATTAGGGTTTCTAACCAATCTTGTGCATCCAATAGGTGTTTTGTGTCATTGGATGAACAATTAGGTCATTTTCGTCCTCCCTAGGCTAATGCTTGTCCAATTAGGGTTTCTAACCAATCTTGCGCATCCAATAGGTGTTTTTGTGTCATTGGATGAACAATTAGGTCATTTTCGTCCACCCTAGGCTAATTCTTGTCCAATTAGGGTTTTTAACTAATCTTGTGCATCCAATAGGTGTTTTGTGTCATTGGATGAACAATTAGGTCATTTTCGTCCTCCCTAGGCTAATTCTTGTCCAATTAGGGTTTCTTACCAATCTTGTGCATCCAATAGGTGTTTTGTGTCATTGGATGAACAAGTAGGTCATTTTCGTCCTCCCTAGGCCTATTCTTGTCCAATTAGAGTTTTTAACCAATCTTGTGCATCCAATAGGTGTTTTGTGTCATTGGATGAACATTTAGGTCATTTTCGTCCTCGCTAAACTTAATCTTGTCCAATTAGGGTTTCTAACCAATGTTGTGCATCCAATAGGTGTTTTTGTGTCATTGGATGAACATTTAGGTCATTTTCGTCCTCCCTAGGCTTATGCTTGTCCAATTAGGGTTTCTAACCAATCTTGTGCATCCAATAGGTGTTTTTATGTCATTGGATGAACAATTAGGTCATTTTCGTCCTCCCTAGGCTAATTCTTGTCCAATTAGGGTTTTTAACCAATCTTGTGCATCCAATAGGTGTTTTGTGTCATTGGATGAACAAGTAGGTCATTTTCGTCCTCCCTAGGCTTATTCTTGTCCAATTAGGGTTTTAAACCAATCTTGTGCATCCAATAGGTGTTTTGTTTCATTGGATGAACATTTAGGTTTTTTTCGTCCTCCCTAAACTTAATCTTGTCCAATTAGGGTTTCTAACCAATCTTGTGCATCCAATAGGTGTTTTGTGTCATTGCATGAACAATTAGGTCATTTTCATCCTCCCTAGGCTTATTCTTGTCCAATTAGTGCTTCTAACCAATCTTGTGCATCCAATAGCTGTTTTTGTGTCATTGGAAGAATATTTTGGTCATTTTCGTCCTCCCTAGGCTAATTCTTGTTCAATTAGGGTTTCTAACCAATCTTGTGCATCCAATAGGTGTTTTTGTGTCATTGGAAGAATATTTAGGTCATAATCGTCCTCCCTACAATTAATCTTGTCCAATTAGGGTTTTTAACCAATCTTGTGCATCCAATAGGTGTTTTGTGTCATTGGATGAACATTTAGGTCATTTTCGTCCTTCCTAAACTGAATCTTGTCCAATTAAGGTTTCTAACCAATCTTGTGCATCCAATAGGTTTTTTTGTGTCATTGGATGAACATTTAGGAAATTTTTGTCCTCCCTAGGCTTATGCTTGTCCAATTAGGGTTTCTAACCAATCTTGTGCATCCAATAGGTGTTTTTGTGTCATTGGATGAACAATTAGGTCATTTTCGTCCTCCCTAGGCTAATTTTTGTCCAATTAGGGTTTCTAACCAATCTTGTGCATCCAATAGGTGTTTTTGTGTCATTGGAAGAATATTTAGGTCATAATCGTCCTCCCTACACTTAATCTTGTCCAATTAGGGTTTTTAACCAATCTTGTGCATCCAATAGGTGTTTTGTGTCATTGGATGAACATTTAGGTCATTTTCGTCCTTCTTAAACTTAATCTTGTCCAATTAGGGTTTCTAACCAATCTTGTGCATCCAATAGGTTTTTTTGTGTCATTGGATGAACATTTAGGTCATTTTCGTCCTCCCTAGGCTTATGCTTGTCCAATTAGGGTTTCTAACCAATCTTGTGCATCCAATAGGTGTTTTTGTGTCATTGGATGAACAATTAGGTCATTTTCGTCCTCCCTAGGCTAATTTTTGTCCAATTAGGGTTTCTAACCAATCTTGTGCATCCAATAGGTGTTTTTGTGTCATTGGATGAACAACCAGGTCATTTTCGTCCTCCCTAGGCTAATTCTTGTCCAATTAGGGTTTCTAACCAATCTTGTGCATCCAATAGGTGTTTTGTGTCATTGGATGAACAAGTAGGTCATTTTCGTCCTCCCTAGGCTTATTCTTGTCCAATTAGGGTTTTCAACCAATCTTGTGCATCCAATAGGTGTTTTGGGTCATTGGATGAACATTTAGGTCATTTTCGTCCTCGCTAAACTTAATCTTGTCCAATTAGGGTTTCTAACCAATCATGTGCATCCAATAGGTGTTTTTGTGTCATTGGATGAACATTTAGGTCATTTTCGTCCTCCCTAGGCTTATTCTTGTCAAATTAGGGTTTCTAACCAATCTTGTGCATCCAATAGGTGTTTTTGTGTCATTGGATGAACAATTAGGTCATTTTCGTCCTCCCTACACTTAATCTTGTCCAATTAGGGTTTTTAACAAATCTTGTGCATCCAATAGGTGTTTTGTGTCATTGGATGAACATTTAGGTCATTTTCGTCCTTCTTAAACTTAATCTTGTCCAATTAGGGTTTCTAACCAATCTTGTTCATCCAATAGGTGTTTTTGTGTCGTTGGAAGAACAATTAGGTGATTTTCGTCCTCCCTAAGCTAATTCTTGTCCAATTAGGGTTTCTAACCAATCTTTTGCATCCAATAGGTGTTTTGTGTCATTGGATGAATATTTATGTCATTTTCGTCCTCCCTACACTTAATCTTGTCCAATTAGGGTTTCTAACCAATCTTGTGCATTCAATAGGTGTTTTTGTGTCATTGGATGAAAATTTAGGTCTTTTTCGTCCTCCCAAAACTTAATCTTGTCCAATTACAGTTTCTAACCAATCTTGTGTATCCAATAGGTGTTTTTGTGTCATTGGATGAATAATTAGGTCATTTTCGTCCTCCCTAGGCTAATTCTTGTCCAATTAGGGTTTCTAACCAATCTTGTGCATCGAATAGGTGTTTTGTGTCATTGGATGAACAAGGAGGTCAGTTTCGTCCTCCCTAGGCTTATTCTTGTCCAATTAGGGTTTTAAACCAATCTTGTGCATCCAATAGGTGTTTTGTTTCATTGGATGAACATTTAGGTTTTTTTCGTCCTCCCTAAATTTAATCTTGTCCAATTAGGGTTTCTAACCAATCTTGTGCATCCAATAGGTGTTTTTGTGTCATTGGAAGAATATTTAGGTCATAATCGTCCTCCCTACAATTAATCTTGTCCAATTAGGGTTTTTAACCAATCTTGTGCATCCAATAGGTGTTTTGTGTCATTGGATGAACATTTAGGTCATTTTCGTCCTTCCTAAACTGAATCTTGTCCAATTAAGGTTTCTAACCAATCTTGTGCATCCAATAGGTTTTTTTGTGTCATTGGATGAACATTTAGGTCATTTTCGTCCTCCCTAGGCTTATGCTTGTCCAATTAGGGTTTCTAACCAATCTTGTGTATCCAATAGGTGTTTTTGTGTCATTGGATGAACAATTAGGTCATTTTCGTCCTCCCTAGGCTAATTTTTGTCCAATTAGGGTTTCTAACCAATCTTGTGCATCCAATAGGTGTTTTTGTGTCATTGGATGAACAATCAGGTCATTTTCGTCCTCCCTAGGCTAATTCTTGTCCAATTAGGGTTTCTAACCAATCTTGTGCATCCAATAGGTGTTTTGTGTCATTGGATGAACAAGTAGGTCATTTTCGTCCTCCCTAGGCTTATTCTATTCCAATTAGGGTTTTCAACCAATCTTGTGCATCCAATAGGTGTTTTGTGTCATTGGATGAACATTTAGGTCATTTTCGTCCTTCTTAAACTTAATCTTGTCCAATTAGGGTTTCTAACCAATCTTGTGCATCCAATAGGTATTTTTGTGTCGTTGGAAGAACAATTAGGTGATTTTCGTCCTCCCTAAGCTAATTCTTGTCCAATTAGGGTTTCTAACCAATCTTTTGCATCCAATAGGTGTTTTGTGTCATTGGATGAATATTTAGGTCATTTTCGTCCTCCCTACACTTAATCTTGTCCAATTAGGGTTTCTAACCAATCTTGTGCATTCAATAGGTGTTTTTGTGTCATTGGATGAAAATTTAGGTCTTTTTCGTCCTCCCTAAACTTAATCTTGTCCAATTACGGTTTCTAACCAATCTTGTGTATCCAATAGGTGTTTTTGTGTCATTGGATGAATAATTAGGTCATTTTCGGCCTCCCTAGGCTAATTCTTGTCCAATTAGGGTTTCTAACCAATCTTGTGCATCCAATAGGTGTTTTGTGTCATTGGATGAACAAGTAGGTCATTTTCGTCCTCCCTAGGCTTATTCTTGTCCAATTAGGGTTTTAAACCAATCTTGTGCATCCAATAGGTGTTTTGTTTCATTGGATGAACATTTAGGTTTTTTTCGTCCTCCCTAAACTTAATCTTGTCCAATTAGGGTTTCTAAACAATCTTGTGCATCCAATAGGTGTTTTGTGTCATTGCATGAACAATTAGGTCATTTTCATCCTCCCTAGGCTTATTCTTGTCCAATTAGTGCTTCTAACCAATCTTGTGCATCCAATAGCTGTTTTTGTGTCATTGGAAGAATATTTAGGTCATTTTCGTCCTCCCTAGGCTAATTCTTGTTCAATTAGGGTTTCTAACCAATCTTGTGCATCCAATAGGTGTTTTTGTGTCATTGGAAGAATATTTAGGTCATAATCGTCCTCCCTACAATTAATCTTGTCCAATTAGGGTTTTTAACCAATCTTGTGCATCCAATAGGTGTTTTGTGCCATTGGATGAACATTTAGGTCATTTTCGTCCTTCCTAAACAGAATCTTGTCCAATTAAGGTTTCTAACCAATCTTGTGCATCCAATAGGTTTTTTTGTGTCATTGGATGAACATTTAGGTCATTTTCGTCCTCCCTAGGCTTATGCTTGTCCAATTAGGGTTTCTAACCAATCTTGTGCATCCAATAGGTGTTTTTGTGTCATTGGATGAACATTTAGGTCATTTTCGTCCTCGCTAAACTTAATCTTGTCCAATTAGGGTTTCTAACCAATGTTGTGCATCCAATAGGTGTTTTTGTGTCATTGGATGAACATTTAGGTCATTTT
>JBBPBS010000960.1:670889-681538 GCA_037974835.1 Cicer judaicum | reverse complement strand
ACCAATCTTGTGCATCCAATAGGTGTTTTGTGTCATTGGATGAACATTTAGGTCATTTTCGTCCTCCCTAAACTTAATCTTGTCCAATTAGGGTTTCTAACCAATCATGTGCATCCAATTGGTTTTTTTGTGTCATTGGATGAACATTTAGGTCATTTTCGTCCTCCCTAGGCTTATGCTTGTCCAATTAGGGTTTCTAACCAATCTTGTGCATCCATTAGGTGTTTTTGTGTCATTGGATAAACAATTAGGTCATTTTCGTCCTCCCTAGGCTAATTCTTGTCCAATTAGGGTTTTTGACCAATCTTGTGCATCCAATAGGTGTTTTGTGTCATTGGATGAACAATTAGGTCATTTTCATCCTCCCTAGGCTTAGTCTTGTCAAATTAGGGTTTCTAACCAATCTTGTGCATCCAATAGGTGTTTTTGTGTCATTGGAAGAATATTTAGGTCATAATCGTCCTCCCTACAATTAATCTTGTCCAATTAGGGTTTTTAACCAATCTTGTGCATCCAATAGGTGTTTTGTGTCATTGGATGAACATTTAGGTCATTTTTGTCCTTCCTAAACTTAATCTTGTCCAATTAAGGTTTCTAACCAATCTTCTGCATCCAATAGGTTTTTTTGTGTCATTGGATGAACATTTAGGTCATTTTACTCTTCCCTGGGCTTATGCTTGTCCAATTAGGGTTTCTAACCAATCTTGTGCATCCAATAGGTGTTTTTATGTCATTGGATGAACAATTAGGTCATTTTCGTCCTCCCTAGGCTAATTCTTGTCCAATTAGGGTTTCTAACCAATCTTGTGCATCCAATAGGTGTTTTGTGTCATTGGATGAACAAGTAGGTCATTTTCGTCCTCCCTAGGCCTATTCTTGTCCAATTAGAGTTTTTAACCAATCTTGTGCATCCAATAGGTGTTTTGTGTCATTGGATGAACATTTAGGTCATTTTCGTCCTCGCTAAACTTAATCTTGTCCAATTAGGGTTTCTAACCAATGTTGTGCATCCAATAGGTGTTTTTGTGTCATTGGATGAACATTTAGGTCATTTTCGTCCTCCCTAGGCTTATGCTTGTCCAATTAGGGTTTCTAACCAATCTTGTGCATCCAATAGGTGTTTTTATGTCATTGGATGAACAATTAGGTCATTTTCGTCCTCCCTAGGCTAATTCTTGTCCAATTAGGGTTTTTAACCAATCTTGTGCATCCAATAGGTGTTTTGTGTCATTGGATGAACAATTAGGTCATTTTCGTCCTCCCTACACTTTATCTTGTCCAATTAGGGTTTCTAACCAATCTTGTGCATCCAATTGGTGTTTTTGTGTCATTGGATGAACAATTAGGTCATTTTCGTCCTCCCTATGATAATTCTTGTCCAATTAGGGTTTTTAACCAATCTTGTGCATCCAATAGGTGTTTTGTGTCATTGGATGAACATTTAGGTCATTTTCGTCCTCCTTATTCTATTTCTTATCCAATTAGGGTTTTTAACCAATCTTGTGCATCCAGTAGGTGTTTTGTGTCCTTGGATGAACATTTAGGTCATTTTCGTCCTCCCTACACTTAATCTTGTTCAATTAGGGTTTCTAACCAATCTTGTTCATTCAATAGGTGTGTTGTGTCATTGGATGAATATTTATGTCATTTTCGTCCTCCCTAAACTTAATCTTATCCAATTACGGTTTTTAACCAATCTTGTGCATCCAATAGGTGTTTTGTGTCATTGGATGAACATTTAGGTCATTTTCGTCCTCCCTACACTTAATCTTGTTCAATTAGGGTTTCTAATCAATCTTGTGCATCCGATAGGTGTTTTTGTGTCATTGGATGAACATTTAGGTCATTTTCGTCCTCCCTATGATAATTCTTGTCCAATTAGGGTTTTTAACCAATCTTGTGCATCCAATAGGTGTTTTGTGTCATTGGATGAACATTTAGGTCATTTTCGTCCTCCTTAGGCTAATTCTTATCCAATTAGGGTTTTTAACCAATCTTGTGCATCCATTAGGTGTTTTGTGTCAATGGATGAACATTAAGGTCATTTTCGTCCTCCTTAAACTTAATCTTGTTCAATTAGGGTTTTTAACTAATCTTGTGCATCCAATAGGTGTTTTGTGTCATTGGATGAACATTTAGGTCATTTTCGTCCTCCCTACACTTAATCTTGTTCAATTAGGGTTTCTAACCAATCTTGTGCATCCGATAGGTGTTTTTGTGTCATTGGATGAACAATTAGGTCATTTTCGTCCTCCCTAGGCTAATTCTTCTCCAATTAGGGTTTCTAACCAATCTTGTGCATCCAATTGGTGTTTTTGTGTCATTGGATGAACAATTAGGTCATTTTCGTCCTCCCTATGATAATTCTTGTCCAATTAGGGTTTTTAACCAATCTTGTGCATCCAATAGGTGTTTTGTGTCATTGGATGAACATTTGGGTCATTTTCGTCCTCCTTAGGCTAATTCTTATCCAATTAGGGTTTTTAACCAATCTTGTGCATCCAATAGGTGTTTTGTGTCATTGGATGAACATTTAGGTCATTTTCGTCCTCCCTACACTTAATCTTGTTCAATTAGGGTTTCAAACCAATCTTGTGCATCCGATAGGTGTTTTTGTGTCATTGGATGAACATTTAGGTCATTTTCGTCCTCCCTACACTTAATCTTGTTCAATTAGGGTTTCTAACCAATCTTGTGCATC
Source organism: Cicer judaicum (assembly GCA_037974835.1). NCBI lineage: Eukaryota > Viridiplantae > Streptophyta > Magnoliopsida > Fabales > Fabaceae > Cicer > Cicer judaicum. The sequence goes on along the minus strand of JBBPBS010000960.1, from coordinate 678,837 downwards.
TGATAGGTGTTTTTGTGTCATTGGATGAACATTTAGGTCATTTTCGTCCTCCCTACACTTAATCTTGTTCAATTAGGGTTTCTAACCAATCTTGTGCATCCGATAGGTGTTTTTGTGTCATTGGATGAACAATTAGGTCATTTTCGTCCTCCCTAGGCTTATTCTTGTCCAATTAGGGTTTCTAACCAATCTTGTGCATCCAATTGGTGTTTTTGTGTCATTGGATGAACAATTAGGTCATTTTCGTCCTCCCTATGATAATTCTTGTCCAATTAGGGTTTTTAACCAATCTTGTGCATCCAATAGGTGTGTTGTGTCATTGGATGAACATTTAGGTCATTTTCGTCCTCCCTAGGCTAATTCTTGTCCAATTAGGGTTTTTAACCAATCTTGTGCATCCAATAGGTGTTTTGTGTCATTGGATGAACATTTAGGTCATTTTCGTCCTCCCTAGGCTTATGCTTGTCCAATTAGGGTTTCTAACCAATCTTGTGCATCCAATAGGTGTTTTTGTGTCATTGGATGAACAATTAGGTCATTTTCGTCCACCCTAGGCTAATTCTTGTCCAATTAGGGTTTTTAACCAATCTTGTGCATCCAATAGGTGTTTTGTGTCATTGGATGAACAATTAGGTCATTTTCATCCTCCCTAGGCTTATTCTTGTCAAATTAGGGTTTCTAACCAATCTTGTGCATCCAATAGGTGTTTTTATGTCATTGGAAGAATATTTAGGTCATAATCGTCCTCCCTACAATTAATCTTGTCCAATTAGGGTTTTTAACCAATCTTGTGCATCCAATAGGTTTTTTTGTGTCATTGGATGAACATTTAGGTCATTTTAGTCTTCCCTAGGCTTATGCTTGTCCAATTAGGGTTTCTAACCAATCTTGTGCATCCATTAGGTGTTTTTGTGTCATTGGATGAACAATTAGGTCATTTTCGTCCTCCCTAGGCTAATTCTTGTCCAATTAGGGTTTTTGACCAATCTTGTGCATCCAATAGGTGTTTTTGTGTCATTGGATGAACAATTAGGTCATTTTCGTCCACCCTAGGCTAATTCTTGTCCAATTAGGGTTTTTAACCAATCTTGTGCATCCAATAGGTGTTTTGTGTCATTGGATGAACATTAAGGTCATTTTCGTCCTCGCTAAACTTAATCTTGTCCAATTAGGGTTTCTAACCAATCTTGTGCATCCAATAGGTGTTTTTATGTCATTGGATGAACAATTAGGTCATTTTCGTCCTCCCTAGGCTAATTCTTGTCCAATTAGGGTTTCTAACCAATCTTGTGCATCCAATAGTTGTTTTGTGTCATTGGATGAACAAGTAGGTCATTTTCGTCCTCCCTAGGCTTATTCTTGTCCAATTAGAGTTTTTAACCAATCTTGTGCATCCAATAGGTGTTTTGTGTCATTGGATGAACATTTAGGTCATTTTCGTCCTCGCTAAACTTAATCTTGTCCAATTAGGGTTTCTAACCAATGTTGTGCATCCAATAGGTGTTTTTGTGTCATTGGATGAACATTTAGGTCATTTTCTTCCTCCCTAGGCTTATGCTTGTCCAATTAGGGTTTCTAACTAATCTTGTGCATCCAATAGGTGTTTTTATGTCATTGGATGAACAATTAGGTCATTTTCGTCCTCCCTAGGCTAATTCTTGTCCAATTAGGGTTTCTAACCAATCTTGTGCATCCAATAGGTGTTTTGTGTCATTGGATGAACAAGTAGGTCATTTTCGTCCTCCCTAGGCTTATTCTTGTCCAATTAGAGTTTTTAACCAATCTTGTGCATTCAATAGGTGTTTTGTGTCATTGGATGAACATTTAGGTCATTTTCGTCCTCGCTAAACTTAATGTTGTCCAATTAGGGTTTCTAACCAATGTTGTGCATCCAATAGGTGTTTTTGTGTCATTGGATGAACATTTAGGTCATTTTCGTCCTCCCTAGGCTTATGCTTGTCCAATTAGGGTTTCTAACTAATCTTGTGCATCCAATAGGTGTTTTTGTGTCATTGGATGAACAATTAGGTCATTTTCGTCCTCCCTAGGCTAATTCTTGTCCAATTAGGGTTTTTGACCAATCTTGTGCATCCAATAGGTGTTTTGTGTCATTGGATGAACAAGTAGGTCATTTTCGTCCTCCCTAGGCCTATTCTTGTCCAATTAGAGTTTTTAACCAATCTTGTGCATCCAATAGGTGTTTTGTGTCATTGGATGAACATTTAGGTCATTTTCGTCCTCGCTAAACTTAATCTTGTCCAATTAGGGTTTCTAACCAATGTTGTGCATCCAATAGGTGTTTTTGTGTCATTGGATGAACATTTAGGTCATTTTCGTCCTCCCTAGGCTTATGCTTGTCCAATTAGGGTTTCTAACTAATCTTGTGCACCCAATAGGTGTTTTTGTGTCATTGGATGAACAATTAGGTCATTTTCGTCCTCCCTAGGCTAATTCTTGTCCAATTAGGGTTTTTGACCAATCTTGTGCATCCAATAGGTGTTTTGTGTCATTGGATGAACAATTAGGTCATTTTCATCCTCCCTAGGCTTAGTCTTGTCAAATTAGGGTTTCTAACCAATCTTGTGCATCCAATAGGTGTTTTTGTGTCATTGGAAGAATATTTAGGTCATAATCGTCCTCCCTACAATTAATCTTGTCCAATTAGGGTTTTTAACCAATCTTGTGCATCCAATAGGTGTTTTGTGTCATTGGATGAACATTTAGGTCATTTTCGTCCTCCCTAAACTTAAACTTGTCGAATTAGGGTTTCTAACCAATCATGTGCATCCAATTGGTTTTTTTGTGTCATTGGATGAACATTTAGGTCATTTTCGTCCTCCCTAGGCTTATGCTTGTCCAATTAGGGTTTCTAACCAATCTTGTGCATCCATTAGGTGTTTTTGTGTCATTGGATGAACAATTAGGTCATTTTCGTCCTCGCTAGGCTAATTCTTGTCCAATTAGGGTTTTTGACCAATCTTGTGCATCCAATAGGTGTTTTGTGTCATTGGATGAACAATTAGGTCATTTTCATCCTCCCTAGGCTTATTCTTGTCAAATTAGGGTTTCTAACCAATCTTGTGTATCCAATAGGTGTTTTAGTGTCATTGGAAGAATATTTAGGTCATAATCGTCCTCCCTACAATTAATCTTGTCCAATTAGGGTTTTTAACCAATCTTGTGCATCCAATAGGTGTTTTGTGTCATTGGATGAACATTTAGGTCATTTTTGTCCTTCCTAAACATAATCTTGTCCAATTAAGGTTTCTAACCAATCTTGTGCATCCAATAGGTTTTTTTGTGTCATTGGATGAACATTTAGGTCATTTTCGTCATCCCTAGGCTTATGCTTGTCCAATTAGGGTTTCTAACCAATCTTGTGCATCCAATAGGTGTTTTTGTGTCATTGGATGAACAATTAGGTCATTTTCGTCCACCCTAGGCTAATTCTTGTCCAATTAGGGTTTTTAACCAATCTTGTGCATCCAATAGGTGTTTTGTGTCATTGGATGAACAATTAGGTCATTTTCGTCGTCCCTAGGCTTATTCTTGTCAAATTAGGGTTTCTAACCAATCTTGTGCATCCAATAGGTGTTTTTGTGTCATTGGAAGAATATTTAGGTCATAATCGTCCTCCCTACACTTAATTCTTGTCCAATTAGGGTTTTTAACCAATCTTGTGCATCCAATAGGTGTTTTGTGTCATTGGATGAACAATTAGGTCATTTTCGTCCTCCCTAGGCTTATTCTTGTCAAATTAGGGTTTCTAACCAATCTTGTGCATCCAATAGGTGTTTTTGTGTCATTGGAAGAATATTTAGGTCATAATCGTCCTCCCTACAATTAATCTTGTCCAATTAGGGTTTTTAACCAATCTTGTGCATCCAATAGGTGTTTTGTGTCATTGGATGAACATTTAGGTCATTTTTGTCCTTCCTAAACTTAATCTTGTCCAATTAAGGTTTCTAACCAATCTTGTGCATCCAATAGGTTTTTTTGTGTCATTGGATGAACATTTAGGTCATTTTCGTCTTCTCTAGCCTTATGCTTGTCCAATTAGGGTTTCTAACCAATCTGTCATTGGATGAACAATTAGGTCATTTTCGTCCTCCCTAGGCTAATTCTTGTCCAATTAGGGTTTCTAACCAATCTTGTGCATCCAATAGGTGTTTTGTGTCATTGGATGAACAAGTAGGTCATTTTCGTCCTCCCTAGGCTTATTCTTGTCCAATTAGGGTTTTTAACCAATCTTGTGCATCCAATAGGTGTTTTGTGTCATTGGATGAACATTTAGGTCATTTTCGTCGTCGCTAACCTTAATCTTAGTCCAATTAGGGTTTTTAACCAATCTCGTTCATCCAATAGGTGTTTTGTGTCATTGGATGAATAATTAGGTCATTTTCGTTCTCCCTAGGCTAATTCTTGTCCAATTAGGGTTTTTAACCAATCTTGTGCATCCAATAGGTGTTTTGTGTCATTGGATGAACAATTAGGTCATTTTCGTCCTCCCTAGGCTTATTCTTGTCAAATTAGGGTTTCTAACCAATCTTGTGCATCCAATAGGTGTTTTGTGTCATTGGATGAACATTTAGGTCATTTTCGTCCTCGCTAAACTTAATCATGTCCAATTAGGGTTTCTAACAAATCTTGTGCATCCAATAGGTGTTTTTGTGTCATTGGATGAACATTTAGGTCATTTTCGTCCTCCCTAGGCTTATGCTTGTCCAATTAGGGTTTCTAACCAATCTTGTGCATCCAATAGGTGTTTTTGTGTCATTGGATGAACAATTAGGTCATTTTCGTACACCCTAGGCTAATTCTTGTCCAATTAGGGTTTTTAACCAATCTTGTGCATCCAATAGGTGTTTTGTGTCATTGGATGAACAATTAGGTCATTTTCGTCCTCCCTAGGCTTATTCTTGTCAAATTAGGGTTTCTAACCAATCTTGTGCATCCAATAGGTGTTTTTGTGTCATTGGAAGAATATTTAGGTCATAATCGTCTTCCCTACACTTAATCTTGTCCAATTAGGGTTTTTAACCAATCTTGTACATCCAATAGGTGTTTTGTGTCATTGGATGAACAATTAGGTCATTTTCGTCCTCCCTAGGCTTATTCTTGTCAAATTAGGCTTTCTAACCAATCTTGTGCATCCAATAGGTGTTTTTGTGTCATTAGAAGAATATTTAGGTCATAATCGTCCTGCCTACACTTAATCTTGTCCAATTAAGGTTTCTAACCAATCTTGTGCATCCAATAGGTGTTTTTGTGTCATTGGATGAACATTTAGGTCTTTTTCGTCCTCCCTAAACTTAATCTTGTCCAATTACGGTTTCTAACCAATCTTGTGTATCCCACAGGTGTTTTTGTGTCATTGGATGAATAATTAGGTCATTTTCGTCCTCCCTAGGCTAATTCTTGTCCAATTAGGGTTTCTAACCAATCTTGTGCATCCAATAGGTGTTTTGTGTCATTGGATGAACAAGTAGGTCATTTTAGTCCTCCCTAGGCTTCTTCTTGTCCAATTAGGGTTTTAAACAAAACTTGTGCGTCCAATAGGTGTTTTGTGTCATTGGATGAACATTTAGGTCATTTTCGTCCTCCCTAAACTTAATCTTTTCCAATTAGGGTTTCTAACCAATCTTGTGCATCCAATAGGTGTTTTGTGTCATTGCATGAACAATTAGGTCATTTTCGTCGTCCCTAGGCTTATTCTTGTCCAATTAGTGCTTCTAACCAATCTTGTGCATCCAATAGGTGTTTTTGTGTCATTGGAAAAATATTTAGGTCATTTTCATCCTCCCTAGGCTAATTCTTGTCCAATTAGGGTTTCTAACCAATGTTGTGCATGCAATAGGTGTTTTGTGTCATTGGATGAACAAGTAGGTCATTTTCGTCCTCCCTAGGCTTATTCTTGTCCAATTAGGGTTTTTAACCAATCTTGTGCATCCAATAGGTGTTTTGTGTCATTGGATGAACAATTAGGTCATTTTCGTCCTCCCTAGGCTTATTCTTGTCCAATTAGGGTTTCTAACCAATCTTGTGCATCCAATAGGTGTTTTTGTGTCATTGGAAGAATATTTAGGTCATATTCGTCCTCCCTACACTTAATCTTGTCCAATTAGGGTTTTTAACCAATCTTGTGCATCCAATAGGTGTTTTGTGTCATTGGATGAACATTTAGGTCATTTTCGTCCTTCCTAAACTTAATCTTGTCCAATTAAGGTTTCTAACCAATCTTGTGCATCCAATAGGTTTTTTTGTGTCATTGGATGAACATTTAGGTCATTTTAGTCTTCCCTAGGCTTATTCTTGTCCAATTAGGGTTTCTAACCAATCTTGTGCATCCAATAGGTGTTTTTGTGTCATTGGATGAACATTTAGGTCATTTTCGTCCTCCCTAGGCTTATGCTTGTCCAATTAGGGTTTCTAACTAATCTTGTGCATCCAATAGGTGTTTTTGTGTCATTGGATGAACAATTAGGTCATTTTCGTCGTCCCTAGGCTAATTCTTGTCCAATTAGGGTTTTTGACCAATCTTGTGCATCCAATAGGTGTTTTGTGTCATTGGATGAACAATTAGGTCATTTTCGTCCTCCCTAGGCTTATTCTTGTCAAATTAGGGTTTCTAACCAATCTTGTGCATCCAATAGGTGTTTTTGTGTCATTGGAAGAATATTTAGGTCATAATCGTCCTCCCTACAATTAATCTTGTCCAATTAGGGTTTTTAACCAATCTTGTGCATCCAATAGTTGTTTTGTGTCATTGGATGAACATTTAGTTCATTTTCGTCCTTCCTAAACTTAATCTTGTCCAATTAAGGTTTCTAACCAATCTTGTGCATCCAATAGGTTTTTTTGTGTCATTGGATGAACATTTAGGTCATTTTAGTCTTCCCTAGGCTTATGCTTGTCCAATTAGGGTTTCTAACCAATCTTGTGCATCTAATAGGTGTTTTTATGTCATTAGATGAACAATTAGGTCATTTTCGTCCTCCCTAGGCTAATTCTTGTCAAATTAGGGTTTCTAACCAATCTTGTGCATCCAATAGGTGTTTTTGTGTCATTGGATGAACATTTAGGTCATTTTCGTCCTCCCTAGGCTTATGCTTGTCCAATTAGGGTTTCTAACCAATCTTGTGCATCCAATAGGTGTTTTTGTGTCATTGGATGAACAATTTGGTCATTTTCGTCCTCCCTAGGCTTATTCTTGTCTAATTAGGGTTTTTAACCAATCTTGTGCATCCAATAGGTGTTTTGTGTCATTGGATGAACATTTAGTTCATTTTCGTCCTTCCTAAACTTAATCTTGTCCAATTAAGGTTTCTAACCAATCTTGTGCATCCAATAGGTTTTTTTGTGTCATTGGATGAACATTTAGGTCATTTTAGTCTTCCCTAGGCTTATGCTTGTCCAATTAGGGTTTCTAACCAGTCTTGTGCATCCAATAGGTGTTTTTATGTCATTGGATGAACAATTAGGTCATTTTCGTCCTCCCTAGGCTAATTCTTGTCCAATTAGGGTTTCTAACCAATCTTGTGCATCCAATAGGTGTTTTGTGTCATTGGATGAACAAGTAGGTCATTTTCGTCCTCCCTAGGCTTATTCTTGTCTAATTAGGGTTTTAAACCAATCTTGTGCATCCAATAGGTGTTTTGTTTCATTGGATGAACATTTAGGTTTTTTTCGTCCTCCCTAAACTTAATCTTGTCCAATTAGGGTTTCTAACCAATCTTGTGCATCCAATAGGTGTTTTGTGTCATTGCATGAACAATTAGGTCATTTTCATCCTCCCTAGGCTTATCCTTGTCCAATTAGTGCTTCTAACCAATCTTGTGCATCCAATAGCTGTTTTTGTGTCATTGGAAGAATATTTAGGTCATTTTCGTCCTCCCTAGGCTAATTCTTGTCCAATTAGGGTTTCTAACCAATCTTGTGCATCCACTAG
>JBBPBS010000960.1:653814-670521 GCA_037974835.1 Cicer judaicum | reverse complement strand
TTAGGTCATTTTCATCCTCCCTAGGCTTATCCTTGTCCAATTAGTGCTTCTAACCAATCTTGTGCATCCAATAGCTGTTTTTGTGTCATTGGAAGAATATTTAGGTCATTTTCGTCCTCCCTAGGCTAATTCTTGTCCAATTAGGGTTTCTAACCAATCTTGTGCATCCACTAGTTGTTTTTGTGTCATTGGATGAACAATTAGGTCATTTTCGTCCTCCCTAGGCTAATTTTTGTCCAATTAGGGTTTCTAACCAATCTTGTGCATCCAATAGGTGTTTTTGTGTCATTGGATGAACAATTAGGTCATTTTCGTCCTCCCTAGGCTAATTTTTGTCCAATTAGGGTTTCTAACCAATCTTGTGCATCCAATAGGTGTTTTTGTGTCATTGGATGAACAATCAGGTCATTTTCGTCCTCCCTAGGCTTATGCTTGTCCAATTAGGGTTTCTAACCAATCTTGTGTATCCAATAGGTGTTTTTGTGTCATTGGAAGAATATTTAGGTCATAATCGTCCTCCCTACAATTAATCTTGTCCAATTAGGGTTTTTAACCAATCTTGTGCATCCAATAGGTGTTTTGTGTCATTGGATGAACATTTAGGTCATTTTCGTCCTTCCTAAACTGAATCTTGTCCAATTAAGGTTTCTAACCAATCTTGTGCATCCAATAGGTGTTTTGTGTCATTGCATGAACAATTAGGTCATTTTCATCCTCCCTAGGCTTATTCTTGTCCAATTAGTGCTTCTAACCAAGCTTGTGCATCCAATAGCTGTTTTTGTGTCATTGGAAGAATATTTAGGTCATTTTCGTCCTCCCTAGGCTAATTCTTGTCCAATTAGGGTTTCTAACCAATCTTGTGCATCCAATAGGTGTTTTTGTGTCATTGGAAGAATATTTAGGTCATAATCGTCCTCCCTACAATTAATCTTGTCCAATTAGGGTTTTTAACCAATCTTGTGCATCCAATAGGTGTTTTGTGTCATTGGATGAACATTTAGGTCATTTTCGTCCTTCCTAAACTGAATCTTGTCCAATTAAGGTTTCTAACCAATCTTGTGCATCCAATAGGTTTTTTTGTGTCATTGGATGAACATTTAGGTCATTTTAGTCTTCCCTGGGCTTATGCTTGTCCAATTAGGGTTTCTAACCAATCTTGTGCATCCAATAGGTGTTTTTATGTCATTGGATGAACAATTAGGTCATTTTCGTCCTCCCTAGGCTAATTCTTGTCCAATTAGGGTTTCTAACCAATCTTGTGCATCCAATAGGTGTTTTGTGTCATTGGATGAACAAGTAGGTCATTTTCGTACTCCCTAGGATTATTCTTGTCCAATTAGAGTTTTTAACCAATCTTGTGCATCCAATAGGTGTTTTGTGTCATTGGATGAACATTTAGGTCATTTTCGTCCTCGCTAAACTTAATCGTGTCCAATTAGGGTTTCTAACCAATGTTGTGCATCCAATAGGTGTTTTTGTGTCATTATGTGAACATTTAGGTCATTTTCGTCCTCCCTAGGCTTATGCTTGTCCAATTAGGGTTTCTAACTAATCTTGTGCATCCAATAGGTGTTTTTGTGTCATTGGATGAACAATTAGGTCATTTTCGTCGTCCCTAGGCTAATTCTTGTCCAATTAGGCTTTTTGACCAATCTTGTGCATCCAATTGGTGTTTTGTGTCATTGGATGAACATTTAGGTCATTTTCGTCCTCCCTAAACTTAATCTTGTCCAATTAGGGTTTCTAACCAATCATGTGCATCCAATTGGTTTTTTTGTGTCATTGGATGAACATTTAGGTCATTTTCGTCCTCCCTAGGCTTATGCTTGTCCAATTAGGGTTTCTAACCAATCTTGTGCATCCATTACGTGTTTTTGTGTCATTGGATGAACAATTAGGTCATTTTCGTCCTCCCTAGGCTAATTCTTGTCCAATTAGGGTTTTTGACCAATCTTGTGCATCCAATAGGTGTTTTGTGTCATTGGATGAACAATTAGGTCATTTTCATCCTCCCTAGGCTTATTCTTGTCAAATTAGGGTTTCTAACCAATCTTGTGCATCCAATAGGTGTATTTGTGTCATTGGAAGAATATTTAGGTCATAATCGTCCTACCTACAATTAATCTTGTCCAATTAGGGTTTTTAACCAATCTTGTGCATCCAATAGGTGTTTTGTGTCATTGGATGAACATTTAGGTCATTTTTGTCCTTCCTAAACATAATCTTGTCCAATTAAGGTTTCTAACCAATCTTGTGCATCCAATAGGTTTTTTTGTGTCATTGGATGAACATTTAGGTCATTTTCGTCTTCCCTAGGCTTATGCTTGTCCAATTAGGGTTTCTAACCAATGTTGTGCATCCAATAGGTGTTTTTGTGTCATTGGATGAACAATTAGGTCATTTTCGTCCACCCTAGGCTAATTCTTGTCCAATTAGGGTTTTTAACCAATCTTGTGCATCCAATAGGTGTTTTGTGTCATTGGATGAACAATTAGGTCATTTTCGTCCTCCCTAGGCTTATTCTTGTCAAATTAGGGTTTCTAACCAATCTTGTGCATCCAATAGGTGTTTTTGTGTCATTGGAAGAATATTTAGGTCATAATCGTCCTCCCTACAATTAATCTTGTCCAATTAGGGTTTTTAACCAATCTTGTGCATCCAATAGGTGTTTTGTGTCATTGGATGAACATTTAGGTCATTTTCGTCCTTCCTAAACTGAATCTTGTCCAATTAAGGTTTCTAACCAATCTTGTGCATCCAATAGGTTTTTTTGTGTCATTGGATGAACATTTAGGTCATTTTCGTCTTCCCTGGGCTTATGCTTGTCCAATTAGGGTTTCTAACCAATCTTGTGCATCCAATAGGTGTTTTTATGTCATTGGATGAACAATTAGGTCATTTTCGTCCTCCCTAGGCTTATTCTTGTCAAATTAGGGTTTCTAACCAATCTTGTGCATCCAATAGGTGTTTTTGTGTCATTGGAAGAATATTTAGGTCATAATCGTCCTCCCTACAATTAATCTTGTCCAATTAGAGTTTTTAACCAATCTTGTGCATCCAATAGGTGTTTTGTGTCATTGGATGAACATTTAGTTCATTTTCGTCCTTCCTAAACTTAATCTTGTCCAATTAAGGTTTCTAACCAATCTTGTGCATCCAATAGGTTTTTTTGTGTCATTGGATGAACATTTAGGTCATTTTAGTCTTCCCTAGGCTTATGCTTGTCCAATTAGGGTTTCTAACCAATCTTGTGCATCCAATAGGTGTTTTTATGTCATTAGATGAACAATTAGGTCATTTTCGTCCTCCCTAGGCTAATTCTTGTCAAATTAGGGTTTTTAACCAATCTTGTGCATCCAATAGGTGTTTTTGTATCATTGGATGAACATTTAGGTCATTTTCGTCCTCCCTAGGCTTATGCTTGTCCAATTAGGGTTTCTAACAAATCTTGTGCATCCAATAGGTTTTTTTGTGTCATTGGATGAACATTTAGGTCATTTTCGTCCTCTCTAGGCTTATGCTTGTCCAATTAGGGTTTCTAACCAATCTTGTGCATCCAATAGGTGTTTTTGTGTCATTGGATGAACAATCAGGTCATTTTCGTCCTCCCTAGGCTAATTCTTGTCCAATTAGGGTTTCTAACCAATCTTGTGCATCCAATAGGTGTTTTGTGTCATTGGATGAACAAGTAGGTCATTTTCGTCCTCCATAGGCTTATTCTATTCCAATTAGGGTTTTCAACCAATCTTGTGCATCCAATAGGTGTTTTGTGTCATTGGATGAACATTTAGGTCATTTTCGTCCTCGCTAAACTTAATCTTGTCCAATTAGGGTTTCTAACCAATCATGTGCATCCAATAGGTGTTTTTGTGTCATTGGATGAACATTTAGGTCATTTTCGTCCTCCCTAGGCTTATTCTTGTCAAATTAGGGTTTCTAACCAATCTTGTGCATCCAATAGGTGTTTTTGTGTCATTGGATGAACAATTAGGTCATTTTCGTCCTCCCTACACTTAATCTTGTCCAATTAGGGTTTTTAACCAATCTTGTGCATCCAATAGGTGTTTTGTGTCATTGGATGAACATTTAGGTCATTTTCGTCCTTCTTAAACTTAATCTTGTCCAATTAGGGTTTCTAACAAATCTTGTGCATCCAATAGGTGTTTTGTGTCATTGGATGAACAAGTAGGTCATTTTCGTCCTCCCTAGGCTTATTCTTGTCCAATTAGGGTTTTTAACCAATCTTGTGCATCCAATAGGTGTTTTGTGTCATTGGATGAACATTTAGGTCATTTTCGTCCTTCTTAAACTTAATCTTGTCCAATTAGGGTTTCTAACCAATCTTGTGCATCCAATAGGTGTTTTTGTGTCGTTGGAAGAACAATTAGGTGATTTTCGTCCTCCCTAAGCTAATTCTTGTCCAATTAGGGTTTCTAACCAATCTTTTGCATCCAATAGGTGTTTTGTGTCATTGGATGAATATTTAGGTCATTTTCGTCCTCCCTACACTTAATCTTGTCCAATTAGGGTTTCTAACCAATCTTGTGCATTCAATAGGTGTTTTTGTGTCATTGGATGAAAATTTAGGTCTTTTTCGTCCTCCCTAAACTTAATCTTGTCCAATTACGGTTTCTAACCAATCTTGTGTATCCAATAGGTGTTTTGTGTCATTGGATGAACAAGTAGGTCATTTTCGTCCTCCCTAGGCTTATTCTTGTCCAATTAGGGTTTTAAACCAATCTTGTGCATCCAATAGGTGTTTTGTTTCATTGGATGAACATTTAGGTTTTTTTCGTCCTCCCTAAACTTAATCTTGTCCAATTAGGGTTTCTAACTAATCTTGTGCATCCAATAGGTGTTTTGTGTCATTGCATGAACAATTAGGTCATTTTCATCCTCCCTAGGCTTATTCTTGTCCAATTAGTGCTTCTAACCAATCTTGTGCATCCAATAGCTGTTTTTGTGTCATTGGAAGAATATTTAGGTCATTTTCGTCCTCCCTAGGCTAATTCTTGTTCAATTAGGGTTTCTAACCAATCTTGTGCATCCAATAGGTGTTTTTGTGTCATTGGAAGAATATTTAGGTCATAATCGTCCTCCCTACAATTAATCTTGTCCAATTAGGGTTTTTAACCAATCTTGTGCATCCAATAGGTGTTTTGTGTCATTGGATGAACATTTAGGTCATTTTCGTCCTTCCTAAACTTAATCTTGTCCAATTAAGGTTTCTAACCAATCTTGTGCATCCAATAGGTTTTTTTGTGTCATTGGATGAACATTTAGGTCATTTTAGTCTTCCCTGGGCTTATGCTTGTCGAATTAGGGTTTCTAACCAATCTTGTGCATCCAATAGGTGTTTTTATGTCATTGGATGAACAATTAGGTCATTTTCGTCCTCCCTAGGCTAATTCTTGTCCAATTAGGGTTTCTAACCAATCTTGTGCATCCAATAGGTGTTTTTGTGTCATTGGAAGAATATTTAGGTCATAATCGTCCTCCCTACAATTAATCTTGTCCAATTAGGGTTTTTAACCAATCTTGTGCATCCAATAGGTGTTTTGTGTCATTGGATGAACATTTAGGTCATTTTCGTCCTCGCTAAACTTAATCTTGTCCAATTAGGGTTTCTAACCAATGTTGTGCATCCAATAGGTGTTTTTGTGTCATTGGATGAACATTTAGGTCATTTTCGTCCTCCCTAGGCTTATGCTTGTCCAATTAGGGTTTCTAACTAATCTTGTGCATCCAATAGGTGTTTTTGTGTCATTGGATGAACAATTAGGTCATTTTCATCCTCCCTAGGCTAATTCTTGTCCAATTAGGGTTTTTGACCAATCTTGTGCATCCAATAGGTGTTTTGTGTCATTGGATGAACATTTAGGTCATTTTCGTCCTCCCTAAACTTAATCTTGTCCAATTAGGGTTTCTAACCAATCATGTGCATCCAATTGGTTTTTTTGTGTCATTGGATGAACATTTAGGTCATTTTCGTCCTCCCTAGGCTTATGCTTGTCCAATTAGGGTTTCTAACTAATCTTGTGCATCCAATAGGTGTTTTTGTGTCATTGGATGAACAATTAGGTCATTTTCGTCGTCCCTAGGCTAATTCTTGTCCAATTAGGGTTTTTGACCAATCTTGTGCATCCAATAGGTGTTTTGTGTCATTGGATGAACATTTAGGTCATTTTCGTCCTCCCTAAACTTAATCTTGTCCAATTAGGGTTTCTAACCAATCATGTGCATCCAATTGGTTTTTTTGTGTCATTGGATGAACATTTAGGTCATTTTTGTCCTCCCTAGGCTTATGCTTGTCCAATTAGGGTTTCTAACCAATCTTGTGCATCCATTAGGTGTTTTTGTGTCATTGGATGAACAATTAGGTCATTTTCGTCCTCCCTAGGCTAATTCTTGTCCAATTAGGGTTTTTGACCAATCTTGTGCATCCAATAGGTGTTTTGTGTCATTGGATGAACAATTAGGTCATTTTCATCCTCCCTAGGCTTATTCTTGTCAAATTAGGGTTTCTAACCAATCTTGTGCATCCAATAGGTGTATTTGTGTCATTGGAAGAATATTTAGGTCATAATCGTCCTCCCTACAATTAATCTTGTCCAATTAGGGTTTTTAACCAATCTTGTGCATCCAATAGGTGTTTTGTGTCATTGGATGAACATTTAGGTCATTTTTGTCCTTCCTAAACATAATCTTGTCCAATTAAGGTTTCTAACCAATCTTGTGCATCCAATAGGTTTTTTTGTGTCATTGGATGAACATTTAGGTCATTTTCGTCTTCCCTAGGCTTATGCTTGTCCAATTAGGGTTTCTAACCAATCTTGTGCATCCAATAGGTGTTTTTGTGTCATTGGAAGAATATTTAGGTCATAATCGTCCTCCCTACAATTAATCTTGTCCAATTAGGGTTTTTAACCAATCTTGTGCATCCAATAGGTGTTTTGTGTCATTGGATGAACATTTAGGTCATTTTCGTCCTCCCTAGGCTTATTCTTGTCAAATTAGGGTTTCTAACCAATCTTGTGCATCCAATAGGTGTTTTTGTGTCATTGGAAGAATATTTAGGTCATAATCGTCCTCCCTACAATTAATCTTGTCCAATTAGGGTTTTTAACCAATCTTGTGCATCCAATAGGTGTTTTATGTCATTGGATGAACATTTAGGTCATTTTCGTCCTTCCTAAACTTAATCTTGTCCAATTAAGGTTTCTAACCAATCTTGTGCATCCAATAGGTTTTTTTGTGTCATTGGATGAACATTTAGGTCATTTTAGTCTTCCCTGGGCTTATGCTTGTCCAATTAGGGTTTCTAACCAATCTTGTGCATCCAATAGGTGTTTTTATGTCATTGGATGAACAATTAGGTCATTTTCGTCCACCCTAGGCTAATTCTTGTCCAATTAGGGTTTTTAACCAATCTTGTGCATCCAATAGGTGTTTTGTGTCATTGGATGAACAATTAGGTCATTTTCGTCCTCCCTAGGCTTATTCTTGTCAAATTAGGGTTTCTAACCAATCTTGTGCATCCAATAGGTGTTTTTGTGTCATTGGAAGAATATTTAGGTCATAATCGTCCTCCCTACAATTAATCTTGTCCAATTAGGGTTTTTAACCAATCTTGTGCATCCAATAGTTGTTTTGTGTCATTGGATGACCATTTAGTTCATTTTCGTCCTTCCTAAACTTAATCTTGTCCAATTAAGGTTTCTAACCAATCTTGTGCATCCAATAGGTTTTTTTGTGTCATTGGATGAACATTTAGGTCATTTTAGTCTTCCCTAGGCTTATGCTTGTCCAATTAGGGTTTCTAACCAATCTTGTGCATCCAATAGGTGTTTTTATGTCATTGGATGAACAATTAGGTCATTTTCGTCCTCCCTAGGCTAATTCTTGTCCAATTAGGGTTTTTGACCAATCTTGTGCATCCAATAGGTGTTTTGTGTCATTGGATGAACAATTAGGTCATTTTCATCCTCCCTAGGCTTATTCTTGTCAAATTAGGGTTTCTAACCAATCTTGTGCATCCAATAGGTGTTTTTATGTCATTGGAAGAATATTTAGGTCATAATCGTCCTCCCTACAATTAATCTTGTCCAATTAGGGTTTTTAACCAATCTTGTGCATCCAATAGGTTTTTTTGTGTCATTGGATGAACATTTAGGTCATTTTAGTCTTCCCTAGGCTTATGCTTGTCCAATTAGGGTTTCTAACCAATCTTGTGCATCCATTAGGTGTTTTTGTGTCATTGGATGAACAATTAGGTCATTTTCGTCCTCCCTAGGCTAATTCTTGTCCAATTAGGGTTTTTGACCAATCTTGTGCATCCAATAGGTGTTTTGTGTCATTGGATGAACATTTAGGTCATTTTCGTCCTCCCTAAACTTAATCTTGTCCAATTAGGGTTTCTAACCAATCATGTGCATCCAATAGGTTTTTTTGTGTCATTGGATGAACATTTAGGTCATTTTTGTCCTCCCTAGGCTTATGCTTGTCCAATTAGGGTTTCTAACCAATCTTGTGCATCCATTAGGTGTTTTTGTGTCATTGGATGAACAATTAGGTCATTTTCGTCCTCCCTAGGCTAATTCTTGTCCAATTAGGGTTTTTGACCAATCTTGTGCATCCAATAGGTGTTTTGTGTCATTGGATGAACAATTAGGTCATTTTCATCCTCCCTAGGCTTATTCTTGTCAAATTAGGGTTTCTAACCAATCTTGTGCATCCAATAGGTGTTTTTATGTCATTGGAAGAATATTTAGGTCATAATCGTCCTCCCTATAATTAATCTTGTCCAATTAGGGTTTTTAACCAATCTTTTGCATCCAATAGGTGTTTTGTGTCATTGGATGAACATTTAGGTCATTTTTGTCCTTCCTAAACTTAATCTTGTCCAATTAAGGTTTCTAACCAATCTTGTGCATCGAATAGGTTTTTTTGTGTCATTGGATGAACATTTAGGTCATTTTCGTCTTCCCTAGGCTTATGCTTGTCCAATTAGGGTTTCTAACCAATCTTGCGCATCCAATAGGTGTTTTTGTGTCATTGGATGAACAATTAGGTCATTTTCGTCCACCCTAGGCTAATTCTTGTCCAATTAGGGTTTTTAACCAATCTTGTGCATCCAATAGGTGTTTTGTGTCATTGGATGAACATTTAGGTCATTTTCGTCCTTCCTAAACTTAATCTTGTCCAATTAAGGTTTCTAACCAATCTTGTGCATCCAATAGGTTTTTTTGTGTCATTGGATGAACATTTAGGTCATTTTAGTCTTCCTTGGGCTTATGCTTGTCCAATTAGGGTTTCTAACCAATCTTGTGCATCCAATAGGTGTTTTTATGTCATTGGATGAACAATTAGGTCATTTTCGTCCTCCCTAGGCTAATTCTTGTCCAATTAGGGTTTCTAACCAATCTTGTGCATCCAATAGGTGTTTTGTGTCATTGGATGAACAAGTAGGTCATTTTCATCCTCCCTAGGCTTATTCTTGTCCAATTAGAGTTTTTAACCAATCTTGTGCATCCAATAGGTGTTTTGTGTCATTGGATGAACATTTAGGTCATTTTCGTCCTCGCTAAACTTAATCTTGTCCAATTAGGGTTTCTAACCAATGTTGTGCATCCAATAGGTGTTTTTGTGTCATTGGATGAACATTTAGGTCATTTTCGTCCTCCCTAGGCTTATGCTTGTCCAATTAGGGTTTCTAACCAATCTTGTGCATCCAATAGGTGTTTTTATGTCATTGGATGAACAATTAGGTCATTTTCGTCCTCCCTAGGCTAATTCTTGTCCAATTAGGGTTTCTAACCAATCTTGTGCATCCAATAGGTGTTTTGTGTCATTGGATGAATATTTAGGTCATATTCGTCCTCCCTACACTTAATCTTGTCCAATTAGGGTTTCTAACCAATCTTGTGCATTCAATAGGTGTTTTTTTGTCATTGGATGAACAATTAGGTCATTTTCGTCCTCCCTAGGCTAATTCTTGTCCAATTAGGGTTTCTAACAAATCTTGTGCATCCAATAGGTGTTTTGTGTCATTGGATGAACATTTAGGTGATTTTAGTCTTCCCTAGGCTTATGCTTGTCCAATTAGGGTTTCTAACCAATCTTGTGCATCCAATAGGTGTTTTTATGTCATTGGATGAACAATTAGGTCATTTTCGTCCTCCCTAGGCTAATTCTTGTCCAATTAGGGTTTCTAACCAATCTTGTGCATCCAATAGGTGTTTTGTGTCATTGGATGAACAAGTAGGTCATTTTCGTCCACCCTAGGCTAATTCTTGTCCAATTAGGGTTTTTGACCAATCTTGTGCATCCAATAGGTGTTTTTGTGTCATTGGATGAACAATTAGGTCATTTTCGTCCACCCTAGGCTAATTCTTGTCTAATTAGGGTTTTTAACCAATCTTGTGCATCCAATAGGTGTTTTGTGTCATTGGATGAACAATTAGGTCATTTTCGTCCTCCCTAGGCTTATTCTTGTCAAATTAGGGTTTCTAACCAATCTTGTGCATCCAATAGGTGTTTTTGTGTCATTGGAAGAATATTTAGGTCATAATCGTCCTCCCTACAATTAATCTTGTCCAATTAGGGTTTTTAACCAATCTTGTGCATCCAATAGGTGTTTTGTGTCATTGGATGAACATTTAGGTCATTTTCGTCCTTCTTAAACTTAATCTTGTCCAATTAGGGTTTCTAACCAATCTTGTGCATCCAATAGGTGTTTTTGTGTCATTGGATGAACAATTAGGTCATTTTTGTCCACCCTAGGCTAATTCTTGTCCAATTAGGGTTTTTAACCAATCTTGTGCATCCAATAGGTGTTTTGTGTCATTGGATGAACAATTAGGTCATTTTCGTCCTCCCTAGGCATATTCTTGTCAAATTAGGGTTTCTAACCAATCTTGTGCATCCAATAGGTGTTTTTGTGTCATTGGAAGAATATTTAGGTCATAATCGTCCTCCCTAAACTTAATCTTGTCCAATTAGGGTTTCTAACCAATCTTGTGCATCCAATAGGTGTTTTTGTGTCATTGGATGAACATTTAGGTCATTTTCGTCCTCCCTAGGGTTATGCTTGTCCAATTAGGGTTTCTAACCAATCTTGTGCATCCAATAGGTGTTTTTGTGTCATTGGATGAACAATTAGGTCATTTTCGTCCACCCTAGGCTAATTCTTGTCCAATTAGGGTTTTTAACCAATCTTGTGCATCCAATAGGTGTTTTGTGTCATTGGATGAACATTTAGGTCATTTTCGTCCTTCCTAAACTTAATCTTGTCCAATTAAGGTTTCTAACCAATCTTGTGCATCGAATAGGTTTTTTTGTGTCATTGGATGAACATTTAGGTCATTTTCGTCTTCCCTAGGCTTATGCTTGTCCAATTAGGGTTTCTAACCAATCTTGTGCATCCAATAGGTGTTTTTGTGTCATTGGATGAACAATTAGGTCATTTTCGTCCTCCCTAGGCTAATTCTTGTCCAATTAGGGTTTTTGACCAATCTTGTGCATCCAATAGGTGTTTTTGTGTCATTGGATGAACAATTAGGTCATTTTCGTCCACCCAAGGCTAATTCTTGTCCAATTAGGGTTTTTAACCAATCTTGTGCATCCAATAGGTGTTTTGTGTCATTGGATGAACATTTAGGTCATTTTCGTCCTTCCTAAACTTAATCTTGTCCAATTAGGGTTTCTAACCAATCTTGTGCATCCAATAGGTGTTTTTATGTCATTGGATGAACAATTAGGTCATTTTCGTCCTCCCTAGGCTAATTCTTGTCCAATTAGGGTTTCTAACCAATCTTGTGCATCCATTAGGTGTTTTTGTGTCATTGGATGAACAATTAGGTCATTTTCGTCCTCCCTAGGCTAATTCTTGTCCAATTAGGGTTTTTGACCAATCTTGTGCATCCAATAGGTGTTTTGTGTCATTGGATGAACAATTAGGTCATTTTCATCCTCCCTAGGCTTATTCTTGTCAAATTAGGGTTTCTAACCAATCTTGTGCATCCAATAGGTGTTTTTGTGTCATTGGAAGAATATTTAGGTCATAATCGTCCTCCCTACAATTAATCTTGTCCAATTAGGGTTTTTAACCAATCTTGTGCATCCAATAGGTGTTTTGTGTCATTGGATGAACATTTAGGTCATTTTTGTCCTTCCTAAACTTAATCTTGTCCAATTAAGGTTTCTAACCAATCTTGTGCATCCAATAGGTTTTTTTGTGTCATTGGATGAACATTTAGGTCATTTTCGTCCTCCCTAGGCCTATTCTGGTCCAATTAGAGTTTTTAACCAATCTTGTGTATCCAATAGGTGTTTTGTGTCATTGGATGAACATTTAGGTCATTTTCGTCCTCGTTAAACTTAATCTTGTCCAATTAGGGTTTCTAACCAATGTTGTGCATCCAATAGGTGTTTTTGTGTCATTGGATGAACATTTAGGTCATTTTCGTCCTCCCTAGGCTTATGCTTGTCCAATTAGGGTTTCTAACTAATCTTGTGCATCCAATAGGTGTTTTTGTGTCATTGGATGAACAATTAGGTCATTTTCATCCTCCCTAGGCTAATTCTTGTCCAATTAGGGTTTTTGACCAATCTTGTGCATCCAATAGGTGTTTTGTGTCATTGGATGAACATTTAGGTCATTTTCGTCCTCCCTAAACTTAATCTTGTCCAATTAGGGTTTCTAACCAATCATGTGCATCCAATTGGTTTTTTTGTGTCATTGGATGAACATTTAGGTCATTTTCGTCCTCCCTAGGCTTATGCTTGTCCAATTAGGGTTTCTAACCAATCTTGTGCATCCATTAGGTGTTTTTGTGTCATTGGATGAACAATTAGGTCATTTTCGTCCTCGCTAGGCTAATTCTTGTCCAATTAGGGTTTTTGACCAATCTTGTGCATCCAATAGGTGTTTTGTGTCATTGGATGAACAATTAGGTCATTTTCATCCTCCCTAGGCTTATTCTTGTCAAATTAGGGTTTCTAACCGATCTTGTGTATCCAATAGGTGTTTTTGTGTCATTGGAAGAATATTTAGGTCATAATCGTCCTCCCTACAATTAATCTTGTCCAATTAGGGTTTTTAACCAATCTTGTGCATCCAATAGGTGTTTTGTGTCATTGGATGAACATTTAGGTCATTTTTGTCCTTCCTAAACTTAATCTTGTCCAATTAAGGTTTCTAACCAATCTTGTGCATCCAATAGGTTTTTTTGTGTCATTGGATGAACATTTAGGTCATTTTCGTCTTCCCTAGGCTTATGCTTGTCCAATTAGGGTTTCTAACCAATCTTGTGCATCCAATAGGTGTTTTTGTGTCATTGGAAGAATATTTAGGTCATAATCGTCCTCCCTACAATTAATCTTGTCCAATTAGGGTTTTTAACCAATCTTGTGCATCCAATAGGTGTTTTGTGTCATTGGATGAACATTTAGGTCATTTTCGTCCTCCCTAGGCTTATTCTTGTCAAATTAGGGTTTCTAACCAATCTTGTGCATCCAATAGGTGTTTTTGTGTCATTGGAAGAATATTTAGGTCATAATCGTCCTCCCTACAATTAATCTTGTCCAATTAGGGTTTTTAACCAATCTTGTGCATCCAATAGGTGTTTTATGTCATTGGATGAACATTTAGGTCATTTTCGTCCTTCCTAAACTTAATCTTGTCCAATTAAGGTTTCTAACCAATCTTGTGCATCCAATAGGTTTTTTTGTGTCATTGGATGAACATTTAGGTCATTTTCGTCTTCCCTAGGCTTATGCTTGTCCAATTAGGGTTTCTAACCAATCTTGTGCATCCAATAGGTGTTTTTATGTCATTGGATGAACAATTAGGTCATTTTCGTCCACCCTAGGCTAATTCTTGTCCAATTAGGGTTTTTAACCAATCTTGTGCATCCAATAGGTGTTTTGTGTCATTGGATGAACAATTAGGTCATTTTCGTCCTCCCTAGGCTTATTCTTGTCAAATTAGGGTTTCTAACCAATCTTGTGCATCCAATAGGTGTTTTTGTGTCATTGGAAGAATATTTAGGTCATAATCGTCCTCCCTACAATTAATCTTCTCCAATTAGGGTTTTTAACCAATCTTGTGCATCCAATAGGTGTTTTATGTCATTGGATGAACATTTAGGTCATTTTCGTCCTTCCTAAACTTAATCTTGTCCAATTAAGGTTTCTAACCAATCTTGTGCATCCAATAGGTTTTTTTGTGTCATTGGATGAACATTTAGGTCATTTTAGTCTTCCCTAGGCTTATGCTTGTCCAATTAGGGTTTCTAACCAATCTTGTGCATCCAATAGGTGTTTTTATGTCATTGGATGAACAATTAGGTCATTTTCGTCCTCCCTAGGCTAATTCTTGTCAAATTAGGGTTTCTAACCAATCTTGTGCATCCAATAGGTGTTTTTGTGTCATTGGATGAACATTTAGGTCATTTTCGTCCTCCCTAGGCTTATGCTTGTCCAATTAGGGTTTCTAACCAATCTTGTGCATCCAATAAGTGTTTTTGTGTCATTGGATGAACAATTAGGTCATTTTCGTCCTCCCTAGGCTAATTCTTGTCGAATTAGGTGTTTTTGTGTCATTGGAAGAATATTTAGCTCATAATCGTCCTCCCTACACTTAATCTTGTCCAATTAGGGTTTTTAACCAATCTTGTGCATCCAATAGGTGTTTTGTGTCATTGGATGAACATTTAGGTCTTTTTCGTCCTTCTTAAACTTCATCTTGTCCAATTAGGGTTTCTAACCAATCTTGTGCATCCAATAGGTGTTTTTGTGTCGTTGGAAGAACAATTAGGTGATTTTCGTCCTCCCTAAGCTAATTCTTGTCCAATTAGGGTTTCTAACCAATCTTTTGCATCCAATAGGTGTTTTGTGTCATTGGATGAATATTTAGGTCATTTTCGTCCTCCCTACACTTAATCTTGTCCAATTAGGGTTTCTAACCAATCTTGTGCATTCAATAGGTGTTTTTGTGTCATTGGATGAAAATTTAGGTCTTTTTCGTCCTCCCTAAACTTAATCTTGTCCAATTACGGTTTCTAACCAATCTTGTGTATCCAATAGGTGTTTTTGTGTCATTGGATGAATAATTAGGTCATTTTCGTCCTCCCTAGGCTAATTCTTGTCCAATTAGGGTTTCTAACCAATCTTGTGCATCCAATAGGTGTTTTGTGTCATTGGATGAACAAGTAGGTCATTTTCGTCCTCCCTAGGCTTATTCTTGTCCAATTAGGGTTTTAAACCAATCTTGTGCATCAAATAGGTGTTTTGTTTCATTGGATGAACATTTAGGTTTTTTTCGTCCTCCCTAAACTTATTCTTGTCCAATTAGGGTTTCTAACCAATCTTGTGCATCCAATAGGTGTTTTGTGTCATTGCATGAACAATTAGGTCATTTTCATCCTCCCTAGGCTTATTCTTGTCCAATTAGTGCTTCTAACCAATCTTGTGCATTCAATAGCTGTTTTTGTGTCATTGGAAGAATATTTAGGTCATTTTCATCCTCCCTAGGCTAATTCTTGTTCAATTAGGGTTTCTAACCAATCTTGTGCATCCAATAGGTGTTTTTGTGTCATTGGAAGAATATTTAGGTCATAATCGTCCTCCCTACAATTAATCTTGTCCAATTAGGGTTTTTAACCAATCTTGTGCATCCAATAGGTGTTTTGTGTCATTGGATGAACATTTAGGTCATTTTCGTCCTTCCTAAACTGAATCTTGTCCAATTAAGGTTTCTAACCAATCTTGTGCATCCAATAGGTTTTTTTGTGTCATTGGATGAACATTTAGGTCATTTTCGTCCTCCCTAGGCTTATGCTTGTCCAATTAGGGTTTCTAACCAATCTTGTGCATCCAATAGGTGTTTTTGTGTCATTGGATGAACAATTAGGTCATTTTCGTCCTCCATAGGCTAATTTTTGTCCAATTAGGGTTTCTAACCAATCTTGTGCATCCAATAGGTGTTTTTGTGACATTGGATGAACAATCAGGTCATTTTCGTCGTCCCTAGGCTAATTCTTGTCCAATTAGGGTTTCTAACCAATCTTGTGCATCCAATAGGTGTTCTGTGTCATTGGATGAACAAGTAGGTCATTTTCGTCCTCCCTAGGCTTATTCTATTCCAATTAGGGTTTTCAACCAATCTTGTGCATCCAATAGGTGTTTTGTGTCATTGGATGAACATTTAGGTCATTTTCGTCCATCTTAAACTTAATCTTGTCCAATTAGGGTTTCTAACCAATCTTGTGCATCCAATAGGTGTTTTTGTGTCGTTGGAAGAACAATTCGGTGATTTTCGTCCTCCCTAAGCTAATTCTTGTCCAATTAGGGTTTCTAACCAATCTTTTGCATCCAATAGGTGTTTTGTGTCATTGGATGAATATTTAGGTCATTTTCGTCCTCCCTAGGCTAATTCTTGTCCAATTAGGGTTTCTAACCAATCTTGTGCATCCAATAGGTGTTTTGTGTCATTGGATGAACAAGTAGGTCATTTTCGTCCTCCCTAGGCTTATTCTTGTCCAATTAGAGTTTTTATCCAATCTTGTGCATCCAATAGGTTTTTTTGTGTCATTGGATGAACATTTAGGTCATTTTCTTCCTCCCTAGGCTTATGCTTGTCCAATTAGGGTTTCTAACCAATCTTGTGCATCCAATAGGTGTTTTTGTGTCGTTGGAAGAACAATT